>VMDR010005460.1:0-51601 GCA_007922815.1 Macrotus californicus
TTGGAATTTGTGGCAAGTTTTTAAATTGTTAAGAAGACCCCTTTGAATTTGAAAATAAATGATACTTTAATTACAAACCACTACTGGCTAGTTTTTAAAGCAAATCTAGTAAATGAGACACCTCTCATTCAGGTAAAACAATAAACTTCCAAGAAACAATACACTTTAAAATAATGTTTTGCAACATAGAATTTTTCTCTAATTCATACTTGCCTTTCCCTAATTAGCCACCATGAATTTCATGATATGTATTTTGTTGGGGGTTTTAAAAACAAAGGCCTTTAATAAGAAAATACAAAACTCCCATGAAAACTCGGGCCAGGTCAGGCTAAGAAAACACCCAGAGAAATAGCTATGGCCCCACTTCTTAAGGAAGGAACTGACCTAAGATATCGATGGGGAACTTTGAGAGCAGCATGAATGCTGTGCTTTAAGAAACTGAATAATAATACCTAGTAACCAGAAACAGCCCAAGCTGTTTACAAAGTGGTCTCACACATGAATGGGATATGTTGGTAAAGAAAGGATGGGTAAGCACAGGTGGGACTCTTCGCTCAACTGAGAAAAGCCGTATCACGCAGAAGTTAAGTATTTCCCGCCCTGTCTCTGAGCCGAGAAGGATTCGTGCAGGGTTACTGTCACGTGTTAATGATGAATGGCTTTATCTTTTCTTTTTCTGCATTTTTAACAATTACAGGCACTCATAGTTTTTCCTTAATTACACAAAAACACGCTTTTTAGAAAACACCAGAAACTGAGAACAAGAATGAAAAGAGAAATAAAAATAGCATCAGACAAAAGGATGATTAATAATCAATTATTAAATGCTCTCTCACTCTGGATTTCTGCTGCTTCTCCTAAAAAGCACTAAAAACTTTTTTTAACAACTTCCATTGATGTAATAGTAGTGAGTCCTCATTTATTTTTGAGTATTAGCTATATAATGCAAACAATATATAAAAATAAAATTAAAAAAATGTAATAAGTTTTGAATAGAAATGAGATCTTGGTTGAAGTTTTGGTTTTCTTCTCTATGAGTTTGAAGATAGTAAGCCTGTGAAAACCCTCTGCATGCTGGGAAAAAACCACAATAACAAAGTGTGTGGTTCTTGATAATTTTCTACATCTCTGTAATATGTCTGCGAGCATTTAAGACTTAGCTTTGGTAGTATATCTATCCTAGGATTAGCTCCACAAGGTAAGAAATAATATACAGTACCAAATATATACATGTTTTATACATATAATATATTATAAATGGAGAGAGACAGAGAGACTGCCCCATCATAGTTTGAGGGTTTAACAACTTCCTTTTCCTTTTTCTCTTCTCTTTTGCAGACTTATAAACCTCAAATTTTATGCAGTTAATCAAATTTTAGAGGTAAAACATGAAGGTAAATTGAGCCATTTTGTCCTTCAACCTCCAGCAAAACCTGAGGGACAAGATGAATGCAAAGAATTTCCATTGGTGTCTCCTGTTGACTTTTGCAAGTGAGGAGACTCCCCCCTGTCCAACTGAACATGTTTCTCTGCAAGCAGTTCTTGGGACTGTGATGGAGCAACACCAGGAGCAGCTGGCTCTGTTGTTCATTTGAACAGTGGGGCAGAGGTCACAGGGATCTGTTCTCAGAATGCTAGTTATTTTGGAATGATCTGCTGGACTCTCTCCAAAACCGCCAGTTAATGTTGCACATGGAGCCAGTGCCTCTCTTGTCTCCTGACAAACTAAACCTGACGGGTCTTTCTTTTTGTAGTTTCTCTTTTTAGAGGCAACAATGGATATTTGATCCCAAGACCCCCTTTTAACTTCCTTTTTTTAATTTTTAATTTTGAAATATATTTTATTGATTATGTTATTACATTTGTCCCAATTTTCTTCTTTGCCCCTCTCAACCTGGTACCCCCATTTCCTCCAGCAATCCCCCCCTTAGTTCATGTCCATGGATCATGCATATAAGTTTTTTGGATTCTCCATTACCTATACTGTTTTTAACCTCCCTCTATCTATTTTGTACCTACCAATTTATACTTTTTAATCCCTGTACCTTTTCCCCCATTCTCCTCCTTCCCCCTCCCAGCTGATAACCCTCCAAATGATCTCCATGTCTATGATTCTGTTCCTGCTCTGGTTCTTTGCTTAGTTTGTTTTTTAGATTTAGTTGTTGATAGTTGTGAATTTGTTGCCTTTTTAATGTTCATAGTTTTGATCTTCTTTTTCTTAAATAAGTCCCTGTAACATTTCATGTAATAATGGCTTGGTGATGATGAACTCCTTTAGCTTTTATCTTGTCTGGGAAGCACTTTATCTGCCCTTCCATTCTAAATGATAGCTTTGCTGGATGGAGTAATCTAGAGTGCAGGTCCTTGCTTTTCATGACTTGGAATACTTCTTGCCAGCCCCTTCTTGCCTGTAAAGTTTCTTTAGAGAAATCAGCTGACAGTCTTATTGGAACTCCTTTGTAGGTAACTGTCTCCTTTTCTCTCGCTGCTTTTAAGATTTTGTGTTTATCTTTAACCTTTGGTATTTTAATTATGATATGTCTTGACGTAGTCCTCTTTGGGTCTAACTTGTTTGGGACTCTCTGTGCTTCCTGGACTTGTATGTCTATTTCCTTTACCAAATTAGGGAAGTTTTCATTCTTTTTTCAAATAAGTTTTCAATTTCTTGCTGTTCCTCTTCTCCTTCTGGCATCCCTATGATTCAGATATTGGTACAGTTGGAGCTATCCCAGAAGTTCCTTAGTCTATCCTCATTTAAAAAAATTTTTTTTCTTCTTGTTGTTCTGATTGAATGCTTTTTTCTTCCTTATGCTCCAGATCATTGATTTGATTCTTGACTTCATCCCCTCCACTGTTGGTTCCCTGTAGATTTTTATTTCACTTAATATAACCTTCATTTCTACCTTGGTCTTTTTTATACTGTTGCCATACTCAGTGAGTTCTTTGAGCATTCTGATCACCAGTGTTTTGAACTCTGCATGTCATAGGTTGGTTATCTCCATTTTGTTTAGTTCTTTTTCTAGAGTTTTATTTTGTCCTTTCATTTGGGCCATATTTCTTTATTTCCTCAATTTGGCAGCCTCCCTGTGTTTGTGTTTCTGTTAATTAGGTAGAGCTGCTTTGACCCTCTGTCTTAGTAGTGTGGCCTATTGTAGAAAAGCATACCTGTAAATCATGCGGGGTGGAGCCTTAGGTAATCACCAAGGTGGGGCAACCCATGTCACCGCTTTGTGGCTCTGTGTAGGGGAGGGTAGAAAGGAGACAATGCCACTGCCTGGCTTCCAGAGGTTTGCCTGGGAGGAAGCTGTCTCCCAGCACTCACCCTGTTTCCGGTCACTTCACTTTCTCCCCACTTGTGCCCTTCCAGCTGTTGTGCTAAATCCCAGAGGTGGTGGGACTGCATGTCCTAAATCTCTGCAGGCCCTTTAAGAGGAGTCTCTTGAGAATCTTGCGGTTTCTTCCACTGGTGCAAACCCCATTTCTGGTTTTTACGGCCAGAAGTTATGGGTATTTATCTTCCTGGTGCTGGATTCCTAGGCTGGGTGGTTTGGTTTGGGGCTGAGATCCCTTGCTCCAGAGGTATCCCTCCTGATTTTTATCCACTACATGCGGATGTGGGATAGCCCATTCCACCATCTCTCTGCACCACTCTGTGGTCTCCACACCTCTCTATACCTCTTCCCTTCTCTGTACCTCTCCATCTCTCTCTGTGTCTCCATCCCTCTTACTTGTCTGGATGAATGTGGCTTCTTTAAATCCTTGGTTGTCAGATTTCCATACATTTGATTATTTGACAGTTCTGGGTGATACTTGTTTTGCAGTCTAGTTGTAATTTTTTTCTATAGCTGTGCAAGGAGGCAAAGCATGTTTACCCAGGCCTCCATCTTGACTGGAATTCCTGTTCTCTTTATTTTTTAAATCCTTACCCGATGATTTCTGTCACTGTGGTCCTGCCAGCTGCAATTTCAGGCTCAGAAGAGAGGCCTGGCATCCTCTGCAGGAGGAGCTACAAGCCTGAGGCCTCAGTTATTCCATGGAGCCATTACAGCCCATTAGGGAGTGAGACGGTGCCAGCCCAGGAAGCTCTGGGCCTTTACCCGGGCATCAGACTTTAACTTTTATAACAGACAGTTCTCCTTGGTCAAATGGAATATTTAAAGGATTCTCACTACACATTTTACTCTTATTTCTGTCTGCTTTAACATGATAAGTCACATTTTTAAAAGTTTCTATGAAGGAGACCTCCACTCCCTTTGAACACATACTGCGTTGTCGTGCCGACAGCCAGCTATGGTTTGTCTGAGATAAGGCAACCCCACTACTCCTTCTCCTGTCCTCCCTGGGGGTGGCACACCTGTACCTCTGCTCTGATATGGACAAATCTTTCCTTATATACCAACTGCCTGATCCCCCATTGTACTTTCCCAACAAGTGCTATGACCAGGGTTCTATGCCACTTCTAATCTCCAAAGCAAACTGAAATTTGTTATTCCTTCAGGCCTAGTATCTTTGTGAATGACTCATTATCTAAGGCAGGGTCCACATACAACCACAGGTCAAATTCAGCCTGCTGCCTGTTTGTATACTGCCTGTGAGCGAAGAATAATGTTTACATTTTAAATGGCTGAAAAAATCAAAAGAAGTGAAAAGGATACAAAATTCGAATGTCAGCGTCCATAATAGCTTTACTGGAGCAGAGCCGTGTTCGGTCACCTATGAATTAGCTGTGCTGCTTGTGCCTTGTAACAGCAGAGTGGACCAGAGCAGCCACAGAGCCCGGATGGGCCACAAAGCCAAACGTGTTTAATATCTGGCCCTTTACAGAAAGAGTTTGCCAACCCCTGCTCTAAGACACAGATCAAATGCCACTTTTCTGAAATGCCAAGTTCAATGTCCCCAAGTAGAAGGACATGGCCTCCTCTGAAAAACACCTCCTGTGTTTCTTCTGACTCAATTACCGCCTACTTGTTGTGTGAAACAGAGTGGTATAAAGACAAAACTTTAAATTTAAAAACTTGGAAAATTTACTATCTTGGCCACATATATACACTTTATATATTTTATATATTTGTACACATATCAGTTATAATCAGTATATAGATAAATATAACATATATAGCATTATATATGCTATATGTTGAATACATAGATAGTATATAATTATAGTTAGAATTATTTTATAAATATATTTTTGTATCCTGCATTTTTGCTTAGCATGATATAAACATTTGCCTATGCTATTAGGCTTTTCAAAAACATGGTCCTACAATCACATCGGCTTATCTTATTGGTAGATATTGAAACTGCTCATATATTTCACTAAAAAATAAGAGGTTGTTTTGAATCATATTGCTCATACACTTATTACTTACTTAACATAAATTACTAAAAGTGGACTTATCCAATTAATAGGCACAACCATTTTAAGTTTCTTAATAAAAATTGCCAAGTGCTCTCTAGAAAAGGTATTGTCATTTTCTTTCTGCCAGCAGGGTTTTAGAGTGCTTGTGTTATCACAAGTACAGAATAGTATGGAATTTTCTTTAATTAGCATTTATGTGACTACTAATGAGTTTAAAATTTGTCTTTTGCCCTTTTGTGCAAGTGAATGATCTATTTCTGTTGAGTCTTCGAATTTGTAATACATGCTTCCATTATTATGCTGCCTTGCAATTAACCTGTATGTGTGTGTGTTCCCCTGGTAAATGTAAATTTTGGGGGGCAGGGATATAATTTGTTTCTCACTTTCCTTTATGGAGCCAGGGATAGAGGGAGTTGTTGAAAAATGTGCAGAGAGGACAGGTGTGCTCAACTGTGATTACTGTAGTAGTTAGCAATCCAAGTTCTCGTCTGTCTACCTGAGATCAGATCGAGGCTCTAGTTTGCTATGTGGTCCTGGCAATTCTTGATGCCTCAGGTTCTGCACATAAATAATATGTGTTCTTATAATAATAGTTCTTGCCCCATAAAGTTGCTGAAACGTTGATATGGGAAAAGTGGTCATCAAAATGTACCACAAAAATTAGCTGCTATTATCATTGTCATGATTATCAATTAATTTTAATCTCAGTTTCATCATTTGTAAAATGAGATAAAAATAGTTATTACATTTCATAGAGTTTTTATGAAAGTTAACCTTGCTGCAAGTAAAACACTGTACATTGCCAAATGTTGTATTGCAAGGTAATACTTTCTTATCTACAGGGTAAAGCAATGAGGGAGAGTTTGGGGGGCAGTTCAGGGCTCCATTTCCAAGCCTGTAATCCACCAGCTGCATAAATCACTGGAACTCTCCAGTTCAAAGAAAGTCTCAGTTTCTTTTCTGTATAATAGGGATAATAATAGTACCTATTTCAGGGATTTCCTGGGGATAACTTTAAATAATGCATGTAAAGCCCTGAAAACAGTGCTTGATCCATCACAAGTATTCAATACATGTTACCTGTCTTCATTTTCCTCATCATCTTGTAAGAGTATGAAAATGATTCGATACTAGAAAGTTTCTGAAAGATTACAGTGCTCAGCAAGTAGACAATAGATGGCATGCCAAACAAAAATTAAAACACAGCAAAACAAACATTGATATAATAATAGTATCTTACCTCCATTCTTTCAACAGGAGAGAAAGTTCCCACAGGAAATGAGATGAAAGGGAAAAAGAAGCAAAAGTTAGTACATTTTCATCTTGTGGTTTGCAAGAGATAGCTTTGGTCCCACTAATCTCTAAATTTCTGAAAAGTTCTCTGCTTTCGCGAGGAGGCCAGATACTACCCAACAGGCAGGGCTGGAGAAGGAGGTGAGGAAAACACTGAGCATCTCCAGGACCTGAACTCTTTCCAAGCCAAAGCAACTGTGGGTGCACCCGCCCGGGAAGTGTCAGGGCTCCGCCTATCCCCCCGCTAGGTGCCCAGGGACTGGGTTGTGCCTCGGCAAAGCCAGGTGTGGAGGTTAGGTAGGAAGAGGCGAGAGGGGAGAGGCAGAGGAGAGAGGAGAGAGGTGTTATGTCCACAAACCTACTAGCTTCATAGCCTCGCGACCTGTGCAGCCACACAGGGTCTTGCGTTCAGAAGGAACACGGGCTGAGTGCAATGCACTGCTGTTGACATCTTGAAATACTTAATTTGTTAAAACGGGTCTCTGCATTTTCATTTTGTGCTGGGTTTCGTAAATTATGCCCACCGAGTGAAAGCTCAAGGTACTGAGCAAACTGCGGCTTTCCTCAGGTGAGTTATGGGGCTCCCAGTGGAAATGGCCCCAACCTGGACTCTCCCAAGGCAGAAAGGCCCTCGAGGGGGTGTAATTGACCAGCGTTCCTGAACTCCAGCTCTTCTTGTAGAGGAGATCTAAAGCTTCACCTCTTTACCAGGCACTCCGGGATCTAAGCCCTCCTGCCTACCCCAGCTCCTGTTGAAAAGTCAGAAGTAAAACGTAGGCTTTGGCTAAATGCAATTTGCCTTAATAGTAAGATGTCTCCTAATGTTGAGGTCTAACTCCTTTTTAAGGTTTCAGGCCCAGGTCCAGGGAATTCTTCTTTGTTTTTTTTTTTCAAGGATTCTAAAATGAATTCCTCTAAGAAGTCTATGTTCTTGAAAAACCTTGTAAACTCAGAGGTTTGTCTTTCTAATCATTCCTTTGGGCATTTATGAGGGTTGATGACTAGACGGTTTTTGTAACCTTGTGCATGTGTCTTTTGTCTTGATGGGCTTTTTATTAAGTGAGCATGATGATGAGGTTCAGAAACCAGCTCACATGAGGCACCACCGTGACCCAAACCTCATGACAATTCTGCCACTGTCCAGATAGAACAGGTGGAAGGAGCCATCAGGAAGTTCTTCCAGAGAAAATGGTATGTAATTTAGAGAGGTAAAGGCAGATTCTAAGAGCAGCTGAGCAGGAAAACCTGTTGAAACATGAGGAGGCCAAGGATATGTGTATGAAAGAGCCCTTAATTTAAGATGCAAAAGGAGGGTTCGATACCATGCCTGTGTGCCAGTGAGGAAGAGGGTCCAGACATAGTACATGGGAGGTGATAATAAGCTTAGATAGGCTTCTATTTCAAGGACAAGTAAGGAAGGAAAAACGAAATGAACTAAGGGTGCTTGGTTGTCTCCAAACTATTAAGAGAAACAGAGGATGCCCACGTACATAGGGCTTCCGTGTGTTTCTTGCAGAAGCTTCTCCAGTCACATTTTCTTTTCGGGAGGTTGGGGAACAAGGAAGAGGTCCAAGAGCCTTGCAATCATAAGCAAGTGCTTTTATCTCAAAACAAGATATTTTAAAATTCCAAAAATTTCCAACAGTCATCAAGATCTGTAGTATTTTTTAAATTATCTGGAAGAGTCAGTAAAAGTTTGACTCTCTTCTAAAACACACAGACTCTAATAAAGAAAGCTGCCTGATTTTAAAAAGAATGCTTAGCTTTCATGCCTAACTGCAGAACAGCTGGTAGCAATTTAGTGTGACTATTGGCTGTTATTTATTCTTTCCCCTTTTATTAAAAGACAAAAACAACACACCTTTAATCAATATGAAACCAGATATGCAGGTGAGTACTGGAAATATTGAAGGGTACCTTGTAACGGACACAATTATCTAACTCCTCTGCTATATACCTGAAACTGATACAAAACAATGCTGAATATAAAGTGTAATTGAAAAAATAAAATTAAAAAAATGAAACCATATAAAGCTACCACAAAATGGCAGGAAACAGACTTTTTGTTGATAAGAACACTCTCTACCTATGGTAGCTGAGCAATGTGTTCCTGCTACATCACACATGTCTCCTAATTGAGGAGAAGATTAGGGACACGTTGGGAGAGTGACTCTCAGTTTCTAGGCATGAGACAGCATGAAACATGGTGGAACATTCAATCAGCTATATTGATTATGAAATAGAATTCAAAGTCCTATTTCTTTTCTATAATAGCGTGAAATAGCAACTCCTTGAAAACATAGAAAATAAAGCTACAGTTGACCTCTTTGTCCACAGTTCCACAGTCTGCAGTCTCCGTTACCTGCACTCCACCACAGTCTGAAAATGAAATGGAAAATTGCAGAAATCGCTCATAAGTTTTTAATTGTGTGTCATTCTAAGTAGTGATAAAATCTCGCGACGTTTTGCTTCGGGCCAGGATGTGATTTATTCAGCCCCATGCTGTGGACTGCTTGCCGCTAAGCCCCTGTCAGTCATGTCATAGCCCTCTCCCTGATCAGAATGACTGCTGCAGTGTCACAGGGCTGGTGTTAACATCGCCCTTATTTTACTTAATAATGGCCCCAAAGCACAAGAATAGTGAGGCTGGCAATTTGGGTACGCCAAAGAGAAGCAGTAAAGTGCTTCCTTTGTGTAAAAAAGTGGAAGTACTCGACTTCGGAATTTTATTTTCTCACATGGCTACAGGAGGATGAGTATAGTATAAGTTATTTTGAGAGAGAGACCACGTCCTTATAACTTTTATTATAGTATATCGTTATAATCCTTCTACTTTACTATTAGTTGTCGGTAATCTCGTACTGCACCTAATTGATAAATTAAACTTTATCATAAGTATGAAGTACGTATGTATAAGAAAATACAGTATGTATAGGTCTCAGTACTATCTGTGGTTTCAGGCATCCACTGGGGGTCTTGGGACATTTGCCCCATGGATAAGGGGGACTACTGTATGTGGCCCATTTGGGGAGTGGAAGACTCCAATACTACCACATCATGTTTCTCCCTACTGCCCATTTTTGGTTATGTTACATATACTCATTTGAGTTTTAAATTTACTGGAAGTGACTGGGAGATCCAGACCCTGAGGTCAGTCCAAAGAAGGGGCATTGCAGAAGGTGGGAGTGTTGGTAGACTGCGGAATAGCTCGTATTGAATAAGGGATGTGACCGCAGGCTCATCCCTGCATTCTGAGACTATACAGGCATACACAGAGCTTTGGACAGTGTTCTCCCACAAAGGACCTATGAATGCCATTGCGAATGGGAAATATTGTCCAAGTATGTATTTTCCTGCCCTGAATCCTTGTGTCTATTTTTCTCTCAGCTTTATTGAGATATAATTGACATAACAATGTATAAGTTTAAGGTACACAGTGTGTTGATTGCATACCCTTAAATGCCAAAATGATTACCACCATAGCATTAGCTAACACCCCCATCACATCACATAATTATCATTTCTTTGTGTCTGTGTGAAAGAGCATTTAGGATCTACTCTCTTAGCTCCTTCCAAGTATGTCATTCAGTGTTATTAACTGCAATCACCATGCTGTGCATTAGGTTCCCAGAACTTGTAACTGGAATTTTGTGACCTTTGACCAACAGCTCCCCATTCCCTCCACTCCACAGCCCCTGGTAACCACTGCTGTCCTCTAGGTTTCTACGAGTTAGGTTTTTTTTACATTCCACATATAAATGAGACCATACAGTATTTATCTTTCTGACTTATTTCACTTAGCATAATGACCTCAAGTTTCATCCACATGTCACAAATGGCAAGATTGCATTATTTTTATGGCTGAATAACATTCCATTGGGCGTATATACTATATCTTCTTTATCCGCTTCTTTGTTGACAGACACTTAGGTTGTTTTCATATCTTGGCTATGGTGAATGATGGTGCAGTGAACGTGAGAGTGCAGATATCTCCTCAATATCCTGTTTTCATTTCCTTTGGGTTTAAACCAAGAGTGGGGTTGCTGGATTATGTAGTAGTTTATTTTTAATTTCTTGAGGAATGCCCATACTATTTTACACAGTGGCTGAGACGATTTGCATTCCCACCAGTAGTGCTCAGGGAGTTCCTTCTCCCACAACCTCACCGACACGTGTTAACTCCTATCTTTTTGATGATGGTCACTCAAATGGGTATTTCATTGTAGTTTTGGTTTGCATTTCCCTGATAACTAGTGATGTGGAGAACTTTTTCATCAACCTTTTGGCCATTTGGTAGGTCTTCTATGGAAAAAAAATGTCTATTCAAATTCTCTGCCCATTTTTAATTGTATTGTTTGTGTTTTTGCTTTTATAAGTCATAAGAGGTTTTTTTTTCTAAATATGCATATTTTGGATATTAAGTCCTTATCAGATACATGGTTTGCAAATATTCTCTTCCATCTCATAGGCTGCCTTTTCATTTTGTTGATGGTTTATTTTTCTGTACAAAAGCTTTTCAGTTTGAAATAGTCCCACTTGTTTATTTTGCTTTGTCTCCAATTAATTGACCATATGTGAGTGTGTTTATCTGGGGGCTCTTGATTCAGTTCTATTTCGGTCTATGTGTCCATTTTTATGCCTGTTCCCATGTTGTTTTGATTGCTGTAGGTTTGTCATATAACTTGAAATCAGGAAATATGATATCTCCAGAGTTGTTTTTCTTTCTCTAAATTATTTTGGCTACTTAGGATCCTTTGTGGTTCCGCACAAGTTTTAGGATTGTTTGTTCTATTTCCATGAAAAAAACGTGATTAGAATTTTGATTGAGACTGCCTTGAATCTGTAGATTGCTTTAAGTAGTATGGGCATTTTAAACGTCTTAATTCTTCTGACCCATGAATACAGAATGTCTTTCCATTTATTTGTGTCTTCTTCAATTTCTTTAATCAAAGTCTTAGAATTTTCTATGCATAGATCTTTCACATCCGTGGTTAAATTCATTCCTAAGGGGAGGGGGAAGGGGCAAACCAAGGAATACAAAGAGAGGACTCGTGGGCAGGGAGAATGGGGAAAAAGGCAGGACAACTGTAACTGAACAACAATTTAAAAAAATAAAAGAGAAAGTACAATAATAATTCACTGTGGAGTCAGAACACATACATTATTTCTGCTTATCTGGAAAATATGTTTACTAAAATGTAGGATTCTTATTTCTTCACATTATTATATTTCTTTTATTGCTAGAGGAAAATCTAAGCTTAAAATAATTTATTAGAACAAGGCAAAAATAAATTTATTCCTAAGTATTTTAATGTTTTTGATATTATTGTAAATGTTATGGTTTTCTTTATTCTTTTTCAAATATCTTGTTGTTAGTGTATGGAAACACAACTGATTTCTGTATGTTGATTGTGTATGCTGAAACTTTACCAAATTTATTTATTAGTTCTAACAGTTATTCAGTGGAGTCTTAAGGATTGTCTATATATAAAAACATATCATCTACAAGCAAAGAAAATTTTACTTTTCCCTTTTCTAGTTGGATGCCTTTCTTTTTATTGCCTCATCACTCTGGCTAGAACGTTCAGTACTGTGCTGAGTGGAAGTGGTGAGAGTGGGTAATAACGTCTTGGTCCTGATCTTAGAGGAAAAGTATTCAAGCTTTCACTGTTGAGTGTGATGCTGGTGGTGGATTTGTCATATACGGCTTATACTGTATTGAGTTATATTTCTTCTATACCCAACTTGCTGAGCCTTTTTATCAGGAAAATATATTCTTTGATGAATGCGTTCTTTACACTTATTGAGATGATCATATAATTTTTTATCTTTCATCCTATTAATGTGGTAGAGCACACTTATTAATTTGCATATGTTGAAACATTCTTGCATCCCTGGGACAAATCTCATTTGATCATGGTGCATGCTCATTTTAATGTGCTATTGAATTTAATTTACTAGAAATTAGTTCAGAATTTTTGCATCTACATTCATCAGGGATAGTGGTCCAAAGTTTTCTTTTCTTATAGTGTCCTTATTCTGGCTTTGGTATCAGGGTAATGCTGACCTAGTAAAAGGGATTTGGGAGTGTTCCCTCTTGTTCAGTTTTCTGGAAGAGTTTGAGAATATTGGTGTTGGCTCTTATTTAAATGTTCAGCAGAATACCGGTACCTGTTTCTACTTTGATGGCCTCTGGCCCTTCCAGGACTATGCTCATTAGAGGGATAATGGGCTGTCTCTGCTGTCCTGCTGGTCTCTGCCACAGGGACGAGAATTCTGATGACAAAGAGAGGGCATCCTGCCAACTATCCTGTGTCCTGGTGAGTTTAAATTGCAATTTGAACCTTTTAGGGTTGTGACTGGAGGGGAAATGCAACTTCCTGGTTCATAGGGAGAGGTTCCAAAGTTTTTCTGAGTCTTTTTGATGACTAACAGCAAATGTAAATGAGTCAGAAAGAAGCATATCACATTTCTCAAACAATGCATACGGATTGGGGCAAACACATGGAAGAGTTTTGGGAAAAATGAAGGCAGACCTTTATTTTTTTTTCTTGTCCTTAAACACTAGAAGTATCATTACACCTCATCCTAAGCACTAGATCAGATTTTTCCATTTCCAGTTTTCCCTGCTGGGATGAGTAAATAAACAGACGGAGTAAAAGCTTCAAAGTGAGACACAAAGAATGTGACAAAAGGGGCTGCTGACTACAGAACCCTAGGGGAGGATGGGCTTGACTGAAATGAGGGAAAGAAGAGTTTGGGATAAAAAAGCATTGCCAGAGTGTCAAGAAGAGGCAGCATATTTGACTCAGAGCTCTGGACCTCTGGCCAGCCCCATCCGAGGCCAAAGGAGGGAGGGGCTGAAAGCAGAAATGGAGAGGGCAGATGCCACACCCAAGCTCTAGAAGATCTGGGGAGCATAAGATCATGCTTCTTTGAAATGATTCTGAGTTAGAGTGAACCAACAGATTCCTTTTTCACCAGAGTGACTTCACTTCTCAAGAATATTGGTCCAGGGAGCACCCCAGAGGTGGAAGGTAATTTCTTCAGTGATGACAGAGGGGCCTTCCTGAGATATCTAGCAGATTTAACTGAAAAGAACAAGTCAAAGTGATGAAGAGAAAATGGCAGATGTCTCATGGGGTTCAGAGGTCTTATTTCATTGTGTGACTGAGATACCTCATTGGATCTTCCTGGGGAAATTTTGGGAAAACTAGGGGAGTTTCAAATATCCTCATAGTCAGTAAAACCCAACAGAAAAACACATCAGAGGCTGAACATAGAGTCTAGTGTCTTTTTATGAGTTAGCCACTTGAGAGATAGCTCCTCTTTACTCATCTTAGTATTTTCTTTCCATGCGCAGAAAGATTCCGACTTATTGGTTCAAGTACAGTACCTAACACCTGCTCAGCATTCATTTTTAGGCTTTTTGATTAAAGTCAAGTCACTGCTGGTTCCATTGCCCCTACTGAGGTCACTGCTCCTCATCTGAATTCAACTTGGTGGTTGTAGCAGATTTCAAGCCCTCTTTGCTGCTACACGCCAAACCATGCATTTGCTCCCACCATCCCTTCCCCTGCATGTATTCTATTGCTATTTTTCCTGGACTTCTATTGCTGATTGCCCCCATGCTCACTCCAGTCTGTTCTCAACATTGACCACTCTACCCTGCAGCACTCTGAGACATTGCCTTTTGATGCTGTGTGTCCACAGCTTAGGGTTCTTTCTACCATCAGAAAATACTACTCTTTGGGAGGAGATTGCATCTTCCTCTGTGAATATATGACATTTATTAATGGAGTTGGGTCAGGTTCTCATTTTGGCTAGGACAGGGGTGAAGGGGCAATGTTGCTGTAGACGATATGGTGACAGTCATGCTCTGTAGTCCTTTCAGCATCAGGAAATCATATCCATGGGATGAACCTGTGTTTGTGAGGCAAATATGCTCATTTTATCAGGTTCTCCTCCTTACCAGGCCCCCTGCTACCTTCTTTGTACTTATGATTCATAAGCTCTGAAGGTCGCTGCACTAGAAGGGGAGTCTGTGACCGGTCCCTCCAGCTTGGCATGTTGTGAAAAGGAGAAAAGTAGGAAAATTAAGAATTCAGATATATATTTTATAGATTCCTTTTCTGGCCCAAAATTCTAGAAGAGAGGTATATTGATAAATTAAGGAAGAAGCCAAGAGCATAGGGAATTTTTCCTACTTTTTATTTGGGACTCTAGAAGCAAAAAAAAAATGTTATAGGGGCCCCTTACCCTGACATGGGAGGGCCACATTCATGTAAAAATGGTAGCATGACATGGTTGAGTAGACAGAAGGACTGAGTTATTAAGTATGAATTGTTCTTGGATTTTGTGTTACTTGAAAGTGGTTCAGAAGTTTCTCCAGGCCCCACAAGGGATAAGAAGGGCTGAGCTGACATTCCACAGGCCTCCCTCAGCAGGAGGAGACAGGGTGGCCTAGCTGCAGAGCCTCTAGAGAGGGGTTTTAGGAAGGATTTGACTGAGAGGTAGAGGGCTGTGCTGCTACAAGAGGAACCTCAAAGGGGCTGAGCCAGCCAGGGAGGTCCTTTGGGTTCCAACCAAGCCCAGAAAGGAGGTCCTAAGTTATAGACTACACTAGAGACTGGGGCAGGGGATGGTAGGCGGGGGGCGGGGTGGGGGAGAGGTATCCAGAGGGTACCACTACATGAATTCAAATCTCCTGCCATCTAGGGGAAGGATGGAAGAAAGAAGGGCAGAAAGAGCCCTGGCAGGAAATTGATCTTTGAGTGCCTTATTAATTACCTGAAATGAGACTCTTTTAAGATTAACAATATTATTTCTTCTCTTCTGCCCAGGGGAGGTGTAAATTAAACTAGTGAGATCAGTTTACTTTCCCTCTCTTTCTCTCCACACTCACACATAGAGAGATAAAAATCTATATTTATTTTTTAACGTTGTGTCTTGATCAAATATCAAATAAAACATAAGATCATGAGACTAGAATAATATCAAGTAGTTAAAAGGCATCAAAATTTTAATTATTTTACCTCTTGGACTTTCTCATGTTCTTATGTTTTGTTTTTGTCTATTATTGTTTTTCCTAGACACCTTCCTCAAAATCTCAAACACATTTAAACTCATTTTTCTACCATAGTGCCACATTCAATCATTTCCAAACTTATCATTTGTATCCTGATAGGTCTCATGGTTCTTTCCTGTTCTCTGTATCATTGCTGCTGCTGTTCAGGCCTTAGGACTTTTCTAGAATCCTAAAATAGCCTCCTAACTTCCTGCCATGCTTCCCAAACTTTTGACACCCGACATCTATTAGTTTGATAAAGGACATATCTGACCATAACACTTGTCTCCTCTAAAATAATGAAATGATTTCCCATTGATTGAAGACTACATTCTTCCTACTTAGGTTCTTCATAACCTGGCTGGAGCCCACATTACAAACCTTTTTTCCCACTCGTCCCAACATTCCCAGTTCCCATAATGCTGTTTTCTACATGTGCTTCCACTTTTCATCTCATACTCATGTCTCCTGATCCATTCCTTTAAGCGCAGTTTCTTTCTTTTCTGCCGTTGTACTTTGTGTATGCTTCTGACATAGAACAGAGTTTGTACCACAATATATAGGGTCCAGCAGAAATAATGCTGCGTTTTATTACAAAATCATAAGCTTGAAATTCTGTAACATAACAATGTCACACTCAAGCACACCATATAACATTTTAAATGAGATGTTCAAATTAAAACTATTACTTATCACACCCATATTATTATCCCACCAACCACACTCAAGCAGGCGTTACTTCTGCTAGACCCTGTGTATGGCTGATTGATTTCCTTTCTAGACTGAAAGTCCCTGGAAGGCAGGGACTCCATTGTTAATTATCCCATTTATTAATTAAGTTTGCACCCCTTACCTAACACAATGGCCTGAATCCAGTGTATGTAAATAGATGCATGTAAGTACTTTACAAACAACAAAGTGCTATGCAACTAGTCATCATTGTATTATATGTTTAATTGAGTTGTATTTACCTTCAGAATTCTCACCCATTTTCTCTGGTGGAAATGATTTCCCATCAGTGGAAATTTTAGAATTACTGATATGATGGCTCAGGACAATCTAGGCAGACATATCCCTGGGGAAGGCAGAAGGAGCCTTCATTTTGGAATGTTCTCTTTCTTTCATGGACATGCTCAGAGGTCCAGTCTTGCCCAATGCTCCCTACATATTTTTTCTGTGGTCTCAATTCCTCTTGTATTAAAAATCACAAACATTACTGGAAATTTCCCCATCGTGGCAGATCAAAGAAGGGACACTGTTGTAAGAAATGCCAGGCTCTGGAAAGCTGGCGCTGGGTACATGTTCTCCCAATGCTTGGCTTACACGTGAGAACAAGCATCTTTCTGCTGACCCTTGGGCAGTACACATGAAATGAATATAACATGCTGGGCATTTCCTGATACAGGGATTAGTTTCATCTCCAGGAATTCCACAAATGTTCTCAGAAGCCTTTGAGATATTTAAATTTTAAAAATAAACCTTTAAAACCCGACACAAATATCCTCGGACTCCATGTGTCAGCGCTTTTCCGTGAAACACCTATGAGTCCTGCTATCATTTGCATGAAACAGGAAAGGGAAAGACTAGGAGGTAGATCACATACTCCTAAGTAACAATGTCCTCCAGAAATAGGCATGAAGAGATTGGCACAATCATATTAAATACCTGCCAACTTACTCTTTGAGAGCTTTGAAAAGTTTGATTAACCCAGAGAAAGAAAGAAAGAGGAGTGGGGGGATGGGAGGGGGGAGGGGGGAAGGCAGGGAGGGGGGGAGAGGGAGAGAGAGAGAGAGAAGACAAAAAAGGAAAGAAAAAAGAATGAAAGGGAAAAAGGAAAGGAGGAAGGAAGGGAGGGAGGAAAGGAGGGAGGGAGGAAGGGGTAGAAATGAGCTTCTGGAAGCTGTTACTTAGCACTTGGATAAGTGTTTGAAGATTTCATTTTTGAGGCAATAAATCAGCCAATCAACAATTGTCTAGGTCAACCCCTGGAGTGTCCACGTGGAAGAAGAAAATAGGCCAAAGGGGGATGAAATAAGATATAAAACAAAGTGCTTTCCAGTATGAGATGTTTGTGGAATGGTGCCAACTCTTTTCTCCTGGGACAATGCAATTGTGGAAATCCGCCCTACCTGCTATACTGACGGTGGCCGCAGCCTTTGCAGTACTGAATTTCTCTCCATGCTTATTGGTGGCTATGCACGTGTAGAGTCCAGGCTTGGTGACAAACAGCTGCAGTCTTGAGTCAATCACTCGGTCTTTCACACTTTCTTGAATGGATCCAGAAGAAACCTGGTGGTGTAGGGAGGGAGAAAAGATAGAATTAGTTCAAGGATTTCCTAATTTGCAAAATCTGTAGACTTGAAAGAAAAAGGATGAGGATTATGATCAAAAGGTAGATTGCAAAAATAGCTCCCAAATTTTCTGTCTCTATGCCCATGACCTTGCAGTGTGACTTTGTAGCCCTTTCCTCAAAAGGTCGCATCTTTCTCCATGCTTTGAACTTAGATTGGCCTTGTGACCTGCCTTAAAAAGACACAAAGATTTGTAAAGTTCTTACACTTTGTGGCTGGCTATCTCATTGCTCTTTGAACCTGTGGCCTTCTGTAAATGGGCCAGAGCTAGCCTGCTAGAGGATGAGGCACACAATGCCCAGGTTTTCCCACTGTTCCAGCTTGGAGCCCACAATAATCACCTGATACATGATAAAGCCATTCTAGGCCCTGCCAATCACAGGAGCTAGATAGGCCAAGATCAGGCAATCCTGGTCCAAATCAACAAAACTACCCAGCTGACCCACAGACTCGTGTGCATTAATAAATGGTTATTGTTTTAAGCCACTCAGCTTTGGGATGATGGTGATATAGTAAGAGATAACTAATGCCATGTAGGAAAGATATACTGTGTGGATCCCCCTATTGGAATTCTCTATCTTTTGAAGATGAAAATCGTTAAGAATGAGAAGTTGTATATTTGTGGACTTATTTTCATAACTCTTGTTCAGTTCCCCACAAATGCACATCAGGTAAGTGGGTGGTTACCAAGAAAAGAGGTTGTGAAGCTGATTCTGTTTCTGAGACATGACATATGCCATGCTGTGCTACTTAAATGAGGATATCACATGTCCTGGAAGAGGCAGGATATCACTGCAATATTAGCACACAATTGATGGATTAATATATGTAAATGCTTATTTATTAGCATCATCATGCCAGCTCTGTGGTAAAGACAGCTGCCAGCACATTCACAGAGTTAGAATTTGTACCCTAGTTTGTTTGGCCCCCAATCCTGTGCTTTTAATTACTGTCGTGGTGCCTTCCCCAGTCCTACAAGTGGGAACAAATGAAGAGTCATTAGCAAAAAAGAACAGTAACAATAATCTCAACAGATCAACTAACAAGACACAAAACAACGTTTGAATTAAATGTCGTTATTAAGGTGGTAGCATCTTTTAAAATGGTGATTTACTCTTTTCTTCAGCACTATACCATCTTTTTTATAATTACTCTTTAATTATCACTGCTTATGAGGGGGAAATGCCACTTTGATGGAGGCAATCAGAGCTTGGTTTGCTTTTCCATTGTCTCAGAGGGACAGAGGTGGGCTCCTCAGGCCTCCACTGGTGCCTCTCTGTCCTGTAGAAGGAAGTGAGTCTGGGAATGAGAAATTTGGAGCCAGTTATTTTCCTGTTTTGCCTGAGGGAGATTTTCACAGTTAGACAGACTAGCAAGGGGGAGGGAAACCCTGGGTGAGACCAGTTTTCTTCCTGCTGCAGCCAGGTGGCTGGCTGGCCCTGGAACCAAGCACTCTCCATAGCAATCAGGCAGTGAGAATTTGCCCATTAGCTTCTTCGTCTTTGTATTCTCTACCTGCATGAATAGTGTCCACCCTTATGATGAAAGCAATTTCTGTGAACATCAATTTACCTAACTGGGGAAACTTCCCAGGCCAGGTCAAGTACTGTGGCATTTTCCTCTGCTAAGCAGCCTGGATGCTATGAACAATTGACTAGGCAGAGAGAAAATGATCTTGAAGAGACATATACTTAGCTGGGAATTCAAATCAAATTCATCATTGCATATATCAGAAGTGCAACTTCTTATAAATTGGACTGTGCAAGTTAGATCAGAGGACTGAACAATTTGAAACACAATTTTGGACTCTCCCTGAATTTTAATAGAAAGCAATAATGAGAAAATAAAAGCTAAAGACCTCTATGCTCAATCAGCATGCCATCTGCTGTGAGGATGTTTTGTCTGTAAGTACCATCCCTTTCCAGTTTGTAGGAATGAAATCTGTAGAACGGTTACTTTCCTCTGCAAAGTTAGTCCCCTCTTTCAAGAAGTATAATGCTGTGGAAACGACCCAGAAAAGAGTCATCCCCCCAGAAACGAGTCATCCTCCAGTGCTGACTACACTTCAACTATTTTCATGTTCACACCTAAGAAAGTCATCCCCAAACACCCCAAACACCTCCTCAAGGTCACCGAAAACATTCTTGGTAGGAAAAATATGTGATTTTTAAACTGCCTGACCTCCCCTCTCCTGGACATCACCCAGGTGTTGACACGGTTCAGCGAATAAACCGAGTCCGGGGCTCATTGCTCGATGATGATGTGGCTCCCAAATGCAGTTCCTCCTGTTTCCAGAGGGCCGGCTCCATCCAGCTTGTGACTCATGCACAGCAGGCCTCGTTAGTCATGGTTTGAATCTGTTTTTCTTTCTTTATGGGTCTTCCCGACCAACAGTTTAGTATTTTTGATGACCTAAAAGTAAAAACAACCCTTGGCCCTCCATTTCAATCTTTTTGGCCTCCAGGTTGGAAAGATCAAAGGGATAAGTTCAGATTATTACTGTGAGTTTGGACTAAGGTATGCGGTGGGTAAAACCAAGACCGTAATTGAAGTGACTATATCTGGTGTTTATAGTAAATACGCTATCTTCTCCAAGTCACTCAGGCATGCTGACCTGCAGGAGCTGGCTAAATGGCTCTCTGCTCTGTGTATCGTGTTCCCTTTCTGTGATAGTGACCTCAAAAGAAGACAAACAGGAAGCTCTGTTCAACAGGAATAATAGCTCAAACCTGAGAATATGGGTGTGAAACCTTTTTGAAGGTGGCAAAAGGGGTATAGACTGGTGGGATATTTTTATTATATCACTTAGTATATTATTGAGATTAATACTGCTGTTACAAGAGAGTCTACCCCCAGTGCTGGATAATCTTGTACCTTCTTCATGATTTAACCTTAGCACAAGTAGATGGCCTTGTTCTGCATCTAGTTCCAGCTAGCTGGGCACACCTCATGAAACTGTTAGGGTGGGTGTGGCCCAGTGGGTCCATGTTCCAGGACTTGTAATAATGCCTATCTATGCATCATTAAAAAAAGGAAAAATAGACTGAGAAAAACTTCCATGATGTTTCAATCTAGCTGCTAAATTGTTCCACAAAAAAATTGATATACATAGTTATTTTGATTTACATAGCTAGTAGGATAAGATGACTTCAAACCTCATGTACTTTGAACCTAAAATACTGCCCCTTAAAACTATATGTAAAACATAGGTGACCTCCCTTTAAGAAAATTTAAAAACACAATATAACACAGATGACTTGACTATTTATTTGATAAAATTCTTCTAATAAATTAAAATGATTCAACTTTTAAAATATTTTAGGAACTATATTTATCAATCAAAGCAAGATGACATACAATTTTCCTACATTTTTTATTGAATGCCAAAATAATAGAGATGTGATAGGTATAACTAAATAAATCTTGTTATCACAATACAAGAATGTTTTCTTTTAGAAAAGTAAGCCCTGCTCCTCCATATCAAACTGCTATTTCTAATATTGTAAAACAAGAGGAATATTACCACCCACTCTGAAGTTCATATAAGATTACAAATTTTCATGAAAAATAAATGACATAGCCACAGAGAGGGGAAAAAGAGCAAAATGATTCTAGGTCACTTTGGGGCACATTGCTTGTCTTTTTCTTGTTCTTTGGCTCTAACCATTCAGGGTGTTAGTCTACTGGTGTGTCTGCAAAGGTGGATAAGAGGGGCACTTACCTCTACTAGAGTACCTGTTGTACTCAGAGTGTGTTGGTGAAGTTAGTGCACTGACTTGCAGTTAGTGAAGAACCGCAGTTCAAATTCTGTTCTATTTATTCTGTGCCAACTAGCTCCTGGGTCTGCATTTATCTTTGTTCAGGCCACCCAAAATGATATCAGGGCTGTGGGCTCTTCCCTGTTCTCCTTATTAGACTTTCTGGTTTGCTACTTGTACCACATTTAAGGCCTGAAATTGCCTCCATTTCCTGTGATGTGCCTCAGCACAGGCAAAGTCATCTCGATTTCCATTTGGACTTGTAGAGTGTCACCAAGAACAAAGGCTGGCTGTAAGAGCCACACATTCTCTCTGACCATCAGAACTGCAGATGCACTTTGCCTTCTTCCTGGAAGAAAGTCACTATTAGTTTGTTTCATTCCTCTTTTAGAATCCGAGGCAATGAATCTATTTTGCCTTTTGCTTTTTTGTGAATCACATCTTGAATGATTAAGTTGGGGTCACAATAAGACCAAAACTAACTCAAACTATCAAATTTTCTTAATAGCTCTCCACTCCAACAAATACAATCATACATTGCCCAGTTCTAAACACATCGAGCCTTTCTAAAAAGAGTGAATATTTTTAAAGCATGTATCTTTTCCTTATTACTGTTTTAATGGAGTAAAACAAACTAGTAAAGTCATACCATCAGCCCCACCCTGTTTCCTTATAATGTCTTTACCCACTTCAGAGGCTTAAGATAAGGACGGCAACTTCCAGGGGAAACCCACAAAGGGTATTGCCAAATGTGATTCAAGTTTTAAATGACACTTGAGATTTTATTAGAGAGCTAAAGAACAGGACTACAAATTACTTTATGATGACTTAACAAAATTAGAGCACTTTAGCTCTAATGTCATATGGGGGATCATCTTTTCCAGTCACTCGTCTGCCATTATGGACATGGGAAAGGCCAATGTCTGCGAGGTAGATGGACCCCCCTGAAATTACCTTAGCTGGAGAGGAGCATTTACAACTTAGGTCTCTAACTCCCCACCTAATTCTCATTCTATCACACTTCAAGTTACTAGCTTATAAAATGACATTCACTTACTTATTTTATTTTGAAAAGATGGATGGTAGGCAATTGGATAAGATGGACCAATTTTAATAAGAAATTAGGAGAAAAGGGTTTTTTCCAAGTATCAGAAAAGAAAAAGAAAAAAAAAATGTTTAACTGAAGCAATAGTTAAAACAAATAAGAAACAAGTCATAAAATTTAGAGGGTGCCACAGCAAGATGACATTCTTCATTAGACGGGGTAGCCTTAGAATTTGGGATATTTTTCCTGGTTTAAAACATCTACCCAAGCTTCACACATTGACACACTTTGTTTTCCTCACATTTCCTGCCCCTTCCCTCCTTTTTTCCCCCGTGCCCAATGTCCTAGTTCTTCTCTTTCCTTTCCTCTCCTTTCTCTCTCTCTTTTTCTCATTTGGAACATTTCTTGGACTTTAAAATGCTATCATTAATATATTATAATATGATAACATATGGACACTGCTGCCAAGATACCAAAAAGTTGGACAGAGACTAGGCCTGAAAACACAAAAAATGAAAATAGCTGAGAACCCCTTAGACCACAGGTGGCAAACACAAGGCCCGCGGGCTGAATCCGGCCCTCCACCTTGTTTTATCCGGCCCGGAACCTTGTTTCTACGGAGTAGTTACATTTATACAGTCCTAAAGTTACATTCGGCCCTTTGAAGGCAACCACAAGGCTGATGTGGCCGCCGGTGAATATAAGACAGCCCTGCCTTAGATGACTGACCAAGGTTTGAGTTGTTCAGCGATATTGAGAGCCGTCCCCACCCCACCCAAAGGACCAGACTGAACATGCAACCCCATCTCCTTAAGGCATGAAAGAAGGTCCTCGACAGGACCAGCTAGAGAGCTGGTACATGTCTCCCCTGCTGAGTCGTAAAGGTTAATCAGCAAGTTCGACATGTTCAAACACTGTGCCTTCAAAAGGAAAAACTGGCCTTTGGCTGACTCCTGGGAGATAATCTCATCGCTGGGACTATCCTGCCTGATAAGCCTGTCTTTGTATACCTGAGATCTTGGGCCATGCCAGAGAGTTCATGTTAACAATGTAAATTCTGTTGAGTATCTCTTTCTGTTCCCCAGGGGCCTTAGGCCATGCTGTATCTGGTTGACCTTTGGAGGGGCTGGAGTTTAGCTAAAATCAGTCATGTGAGCCCTCCATGCCTGCGTAACTAAGCCTCAGTAAAAACTCTGGACACCAAAGCTTGAGGGATCGTCCCTAGTACAATCATTTGTTCATGTTGTCGCACGTCATTGCTGGGGGGATTAAGCACCCTTCATGCAACTCCACTGGGAGAGGACAACAGACTGCCCTTTTCTGGTTTTAGCTGTGTCCTTTTCTTGTGATAAACTAGAACCACAGGTGTGATGGCTTATCTGAGTTCTGTCTTTCTAGTGAGTCATCGAACTTGTGGGGGACCTTGGGGACCCTGACACACCTGCAATGTTCTGCCACAGCAGACACGTATCTAATTCCCACCTGTGAAATCTAAGAGAAGAGTCAGGCCATCTAGCTGCTTCAGTGGAAGGAGCAAAGAGGAAGGAACTCTGTTTCATGGTGTGGACCCAACAGTTTGTAGATAAAAAAGGACGTATACAAGATCTGAGTTGGAGTCATTTTCAATCCTTCCAAAAGGACCATCAGAGAGGCTTTGAATCAACTAACAAATTGAGGAATAAGAGAGAGATAGCTATCCTGAGGAAAATGCATCGCTGGTGGCATTGCGAATATTCCCTGGTTTCCAGAGTCCGTTTTAAATACTTGTCAGGCACAGGCTTGTAAAGCAAATGTAAAAGAGTCAGTTAAATTGGAACTTTTCCACTCCAGTGACTACCCCTCCCTTCTTCCCACCCCAAGTGTGCGCATAAGTAGCAGTTAGGACGTGAGGGAAGAATGAGTGAGTACCAGCTAAGAAGCCAACCACAAAACCTGTATGGAAGGCAGGTAGCACACCTGCAAGAGTCCTGACCAAGAGAGGAGGGGAGGTGTCATCTGCAAATGCAGTTGGAGGCTCTGGTTGTTACTTAGGGTTAGACACTTAAAATGACTAAATTGGGTTAGGGTTAGTGAATTGAAATGACCAAAAAATGACAAGAAACATCCCTGAGCCTGTTTGAAGCAGGCCTCAAGGGTGGATAAAAACTTGCTCTGCGGAGTGAACTTAAAATGGCAGAGAAAGTATTCAATAAGGTCATATCACATGCAAATCATGCTTATTTAACACCTGAGTTACAATTATAATCTTAGCCTGCACGGTAAACTCCTCTTTCCACCTGAACTCCCAAAAGAGAAGTAAAATCGGAAACTATGAAAAATAAATCCATAGCCAGATGGAAGAGGATCATAATCAAAGGTCCAGAAATTTTCAGCAATTTCTGAAAGATTCAAAGAGATAGGATTATACTGATAGAGAAACGGATGTCAACTAAGTAGCTGAAACCTGACATTTTTTTTTTTTTTTACAAAATAAACACTAGGAAGTCAAAGAGAACTGAGCACACAAGGAATCAACACACGATGAGCAAAAGCGGGCAGGAAAGCAAACAACAGAAACAGACCTGCAACTCCAACAAAAGCCCAAGTTGTTACAGTGACCTGCACAAGCCTGTGGGATCCACAGCCCCAAACAAGCCCTGTACCTATGTCCTTCTTGCTCACCCACCTCTAGCCGTGCTGACGTGCTTGCTGTTCTCAAGTACCATGTGCACCCTTTTCTCAGAGATTTCCCCCAGTTATCTTCCTTCAGCTCCTTTAGATCTTTGCTCAGATGTCTTCATCTCAACGAGACTTCCCTGACCACTCTTATTGAAAACGCGATCTTTCTCCTCAGGTTGCAATTTCTGTCTCATTTTCCTGCTTTATTTTTCTCCACAGCATTTGGCACTACCCAAATAGAATATATATTCTCTTATTTGTTTTCTTTAATAGTTTGTCTTTCTCCATCAGAATGTAAGCTTTTGGAGGGCAGGGAACTTTACCTGCTTTGTTTGATCCTGTATCCACAATGCCTAGAATTGTGCCAGATGCCCAGAAGATGCTCATACATAAATGTAGAACAAATAAATGAATGCTTATATGTAAAGTGCTTAGAAAAGGGCCTGACTTATAGTAATCACAATATAATTTATTTATTCTAACCAGTATAAAAGATGAAGAAAATAATGTTGACCTGACAGATATGGGTTCTAATTCAGAAGTATTTTCAACAAAGTAGATTCCAGCAGTGAACTAATTCATAAATGATGACTTTTGTGAAAATAGTTTTACTTGTGTGGAAAGGAATTGCTAACACTTCCCTCTGATGCAAAGGCATAAAGAAAGAATTTGATTTTCTGCTATTACCCATGATGAAAGGAAAGAAGTAAACCCGTGGTGCTCAGTTTCTATGGCAGTGACTTGTCGGATGAAAATATTGGAAGGCTTTGAAAAATGGAGGTGCAGGTCGGATCAATGACAGAGATCAGGGCAACTCTACAAACATGTGGTCTGTCCTGAAATTTACCACCCATGAGTCTTCCCCACACAAGTCCCCGCACAGATGGCACTCACAGCATTTCCATTTTCAATCCAGGTGATGGTGGGGACAGGGATGCCTGTTGCTGTACAACGCAGGGTCACAAAGGAGCCAAAGGTGACATTGTGGGATTCAGGAGCCCGCAGGATTCTGGCAAAAACTGTAGGAAAATAAAAGTAGTGAGAGACGCTCCTATATGGAATGGTCAAGCTGGACTGCTCTTCAGAAAGTGCAGGTCGGATCACGTTCTCCTGTGTACAATCCTCCTGTGTTCCCTGTGCCACACAGATTGTACCAAATGCAATACCCTCTAAGTCATTATGCTATGACCCTCCATTTCTCAGCCAAGCTTGCCCCCAGCGTCGGAGCCTGCTGATGCTGGCTTCTGGCCTGGAGCACTCATCCCCCAGGTCTTCACGTGGCAGGTTCCATGTACCATCCAAGTCTGTCTGAGTGTCATTTTCTCAGGAAGGCCCTCCTCGACCACCCAAAATAAAGTGCCACCCTCCTCCTGTTCACTTATTTCATCACCCTATTTTATTGTCTTTACAGACCTCGTCGCTCTCTGTAATTACTTATTTTTGTTTAGTTTTCTGTCTCCCCCTCTAGCAGATGATGAGTTCTCAACAACCAAAAACCTTGCCTATTTCATTCAGTACCTAGAAGAGTGCCTGACCAAAGTAATAATTTTTAATTGAATTAATGAGTAATTAATTAATATTTTACACCTTCAACTGTATTATATGGGAGGACTGACAAAATCTGTCAAACTTCCCAGAGTTTGAAATCAGCATCCTGGGCCAGGAAAGGAAAGAAATATTTTAGTCAGAGTGTGAGCAGGAAAATGAGTAATTTATATTCCTTTCTGAGGCTGATTCCCCACTGATTAGATAAAAGGAAGTTCTTTTGATGTGAGAAGAAATTTTACCTGTAACTAAAGAGTGGAGATGAGGCTCAGAATGAACAGTAAACTGAAGGGTACTTAGAATCACAGAATCACTAAACTTGGAAGAGCTTCAGAGATCCACTGGGTTCCTGCTGTTATTCAATGGATGCAGAAACTAAATCCCAGTTCATTTAGGCTGCTTTCCCATGATAATAAAACTGATGGCTGAGAAGCCTGAACTCAAGTCTTTTGACTTCGAATCCAGTGTTCTTTAAACCACATGGAATCTTTTAAATTGCCTATTGCACTCTAAGTATAATATGCTGTGCCCTTGCCTTTTGTTTTCCAGGGCTTAAGCATAGAACATGGTATTAGACTATGAAATCCCAAAGAACACAATGCTTTAAGGCTTCGTTTTTCTTGTTAATTAAAATTTGTGGAGTTTGGTTTCTAAGGGAAAGTACAGAGGAAATAGTATGTACTAGGCAGGAGATGTGCAGGACAAGGATAGATCAAGTTCCAAGCTGTGTTAGAAGTTGGTCTTATTTTTGAGTACCTCTTACAAAGAATTACATCGTTCAAAGACATAAATGGAGATACAATTTGTTTGACAGCTGGATTCTTCTTGCAGATTCTAATTTCAGATTTGCAGATTCAGATTAATTCAACTTCCTATCTTCTGATATAGAGGACTCTAAGTGATGAAATCTAGAACAGCGTGCTAGAGATACAAATGTTGGGCCCAAAAATCAGATGAGAAAAACAAGAAAGGTGCCAACCTCAAGGCAACGGGTGGTTTAAAAATGTGCATCAAATGTTTAAAATGCAGCTGAATATTCCCCTCCCCCCCCATAATAACCCCACAGAGAGCCTGGTTTTAAGTAAGTCCTAGGATCTAATTATCAACCTACACAAAACAGAGAGTTGACAAACACGTTGAATAATACTATAGGGATACAATTCAATCAAATCTAGAATATGGACAGTTCACCAGAGCAAATTATTTAGTCTCCTCAACAAGTGAATGACATTAGGGAAAAAATAGAATGGGAACTATTATAGATTGAAAAAGACTTAAGAGACATAACCCCAAATATAATACATAGGTCTTGTTTGGATTATTTTCAACAATTCAGTTGTAAAAAGATATTTTTTTGAGACAATAAGATAAAATTTGCATTGTCCGGGCAATGAATGCCATTAAGAAGTAAGTACTAACTGGGAGTGGGTGGGGTAATGAAAACAGTCGTACGATCACATTAAAAAAAGGTCCTTACATTACAGTGCATATGGATTGATTGAATTAGTGTTTGCAATTTGCTTTAAAATAAATCAGCAGTGATAAAATACTAGTGGGGTAGATGCAACTAGAATGATAGACTATTGATCCCTCTTGCTGTTGGGTAATAGGAACTTGGGAACTTACTACTATGTAGCTTTTTTGTAAGGTTGAATATTTTATAATAACATGAATTTAAAAAAATAGTGACGGAGCCTACCCCACAGCTCCAAACAAACATGTGATGGGACACATACTTCTCCCACTGAGAGAGTGTAAGTTTTAGAAAACTTAAAACCTAGAGAAAGCTCCATTTTTGAGGAGAAACATTCGACAGAGGTATCAGTTCAAAGAGCTTCAGAAATATCCACACCAATTTTAGATCAAAACTTTGCAGGATTGAAACTAAGTTGAACAGAAAGGGGGGACTCTGTGAAAATGTCCCCTTGCAGGCAACATTTGCAGCCTGAAAAATTCCATAGCAAAAGGAGTGGCAGTCCCTATTGAGGTCAGAGGGTCAGCTGCAAGAGCAAGTGCCCTGTGCAGTCCCACAGGGCACTGTGCTTAGAGGGTCCATGCTTGGTTCAGTTTTCTCCTGTCTATGCCTGGAAGATATTAGTGATGTTTGAACTAGGAGTTACTGAGTTGTCATTTGTATTCTGACTCACAAATCATGCAGCTAGTCCTGATCGTCGGGGCTAAAAATGCTTTCTTAAAACAGGGAGTGCAGGCTGCACCTCCCCTGAAGTTCCAGAACAAGAAGGCTCTAAAGGGAAAGGGTAAATAAAAAGTTGCAAATACTCTGGCTGGATCTGAGGAAGTGTCCATCAGGACTACATGACAGAGGCTGATCCCCGTGGGAATTCTAAATTTCTCAAGAAGACAAGCCAGCTAGGAGGCAGTGTACATTTCCCCTAGAGTGACCAACGTGGCGGCGACCCACGTGAGCACGTGGTAGGAGATTTCTCTCAATTCAGCTCAAGTTCACAGGTTGAGAACCCTTGACGGCTCACACAGACTGACTGGCATCCTAGCAAGGGCGAACCAAGGTAATCTTGTCTTTTCTAATGTTTTCTGGCAGAAATAATGGAGACCTAGATTGCACAACATTCTTGATACCCCGCTCATCGTTTGGGTGAAATAACTCTTGTAGGTGTTGGAGCTATCTGTGTGCCTTAAATTTTTTGAGTGTGCTACTACCATCTTAATTATTTTATGGGTCCCATTGCCTCTGAGAATCTGACAAAAGCAGGATGCTTGAGTGACTGGGAACAGGATTATTTCAATCCCATGGGTGCTGTAAAAGTGTAGATAGCAGCTGCAGCTGCAGAAGATTACACTGTCTGTAACCTTGAACTTCAATGGGAGCCTTCTGGCTAAAGACCAGAAGGATAAGAAATTATGGAACAATGAAATCTAGATTGATTTCTATTTAATTTATAAAGGCAAGAGTTTTCATTTGGGGGCCTTAAATTCTTCTTGGAAATTTAGTAATAAGGGAGAGTTTATTTTGTTGTGATTTTCAGTTCCCCTTTTTCCCCCTTTCAGCTGGCATTATATTATTTGGAATATCATTTGGGTTCATTGCAAAACCTCGGATGACACATGTTGCACAATATAGCTAAGCAGAATGCGAGATGGTAAATAAAATAGAGTCAATTACCATTCTGGAGTTCAATGTGGGCTTAGAGTTAATTTCATGAATACCTTGCTCTGTGCCCATCAGAGCCTCTGAGAGGCCCAGGGGGGCACAGGAGGCACAGAAAGGAGCACTATTGGCATTGCATGAGGCTTCACAAACGTGTTAACAAATTGCCGATTTCCTTCTCCAAGTTTCATTGTGAAGTCAAGTGAGTTAGGAGAAGGAAAAATCAGGAACTAAAGGGAAGCTGGTCACTCCTGTACTCCCACTTTCTTGCCAAAAGATAAACTAGAAATTCTCCCTTTTTCTAGTACTGAAAGATAGCTTCCACCCTTCCTGCCTCTTTCCCTCCCTCAAAGAAGCTTGTAAATGTCTACTGGGTTTCAACTCAAAGGTCTCCTTATCATAATGCTTTCTGGACCCCTAGCCTTACCTTTGTATATGTTTGGGCATAGCATTTATCATCCTGTCTTAACTATTGACGTGTTTGTTTTTTGGCTGTCTCTCCCCACAGAATGTAAGCATCACAAGGGCAGAACTTGGTCTGTTCATTTATACAGGCAGGTAGATAGATAGATAGATAGATAGATAGATAGATAGATAGATAGTTAGATAGATAGACCCAGAATTCTCCATGGTATATGGTTGGCACTCATTCATATTTGTTAAATGAATAAATGAATGAGTGACTCCTCTGACTGGTGAGATTGGGGAAAGGGACTTGCACAAGTTATGAACATCTCAGCCCTCACTGGGCCATCAGTCTCCCAGCTCCCCTGCAATCAATAAGGGTATGAGGTTAACATGCAGTAGACAAGTTCCCGAGATCAGGGCTTCTCCATCCTACAACTCAGGGTAAAGGGTGGGAGAGTGGGGAGGGGCTGAGGAGGAGGAGGAAGAAACAGGGGTTATGTTAGTCTAATTCTTGGATGAAGGAATAGAAAGCTTTATTTTTCAGTCCAGTTTTATCAGCAATGATGCTGATTATTTTTATACCCATCTGTATTTGTTACCAGTTCTAAGCATGAAAGGTGAAGGGGTGGTGAAAGAATTCCACCACATTTATCAAACATTGAAGACAGTAAAGCCAATTGCAATTAAAAATAAATGCCAGACTAACTCCATGGATAATAATACACCTGTAATAATAAACATAATCATAGTTCAATAATAAACTCCCATTATTGTAGTGGCAGCCACAGCTGAAATTACATTGTAGGTCATTCACTTTAAAAGTAATGTGATATGTTTCATACCAAGTAAAACGTCCATTGAATATTCCTACTTATGTTTTATTTGCATGAAAAACAATATAGAAATGTTTTTGTCACATAAGTAAGCTGTTTAATACAAGGGCCTGACATTACTTAGTAATATGAAAATGTCTACAATTGTTTCGTTATGGATCTTTAAAGAAAAAAAATTATCCAGTCTTCTTGCAATATGTGTTATCCATCATTCTGCAAGTCACTGGGAGCGCTCTTCCACTTGCCTTTCTGTTGTCCGTCTGCAACATGGAAAATAGACACAGGCAATCTATCATCCCTGGGTTTTCTCTCAAGGTATCTCATCATAAGTTTGGGCCTTAAGTTTCTTTGGGTTCGTTTACAGTGCTAACCGTGTGTTGAAATCTTATGTTCAAAATTAGGCTTAAGCAGCCAGTGATTCCAAAGTTCTCTATATTATAACCATATCATATTCTTCTCGCTTTCTCTCTCTCTCTCTGTCCATTTTTCAAAGCACTTTCAAATATGCAAGTTTGATTATTGATGATCACTGTAAGGGGTAGTCTGAGTTTGTAAGAAGAAGATACAGCCATTCCTCACTCTGAAATCACACTGGCGACGTAATGGAAGCCCAATGGGCAGGGCATCCAAATTAAGCCCTGAAATTTATGAGCAGTTTGGCTTGAGATGAATTACCTCTCTTTTCTTGGTAAGGGAGTAAGACAGCAGGGATATTTAAGTCCCTTATTAATTCTGTTTGAGCGATTATCTCAGAGGACACAGTGAGCTCGCCAGGATTTTATTGTACTTTCTCTCTTCTTTTCTTTCTTTCTTGTTATCTAGTTCTCCTTAAAGAGATTTTTAAGGTTACTTGATTTAAATAAAAAATGGCTGGTAGCAGTAAAGTGAAAACTAACACAAACAAAACTAAACTAAAAAAGAAATTACACAGGAGAAGGTGAAATGATTTCATCTAAACTTAGCTGTCAGCAGCCTGGTATTTAGAAACAGGGATGCATCTCAAATACCTCATTTGCGTTACCAAGATAAGGAGGTGGTATTTCAATAATTCCAGCTAGAGGTGATTCCTGGAGCCAAACCACATTATTTGAGAACTTATAAATTTCATCCAAAAATAGAAAAGTTTAGGTTAGAACAGCACAAAATTGGAGGCCTAATCAGGATGGAAAGTGCTTTCTTGGAAGGAAAACTCTCGTTCTATGATAGGGGTTTTTTTTCTCAGACTCAATTTTCAGCCATTTTCTGCTAGACATTTTCATATTTATATATGTGTGTGAGCGTGTGTGTGTATGATTAAAAATTAATTTAAATTTGATTGGTTTGGTTTGGTTTGGAGCACTTGCATAACACTCGTCCTCCTGACATAATAACAATAAAACCTAAGCTGGCACCTTGGCGTTCCCCATTTCTTCAGAGACTGTAACCCCTTGCTGCTCTCCAACAGGCTTCTAGTGAAAGGGCTACTTTTCATCCCAATCAGTATGACATTTATAGCCTCATGCTGATTTATGTCATTTCACTTTGTCTGCATTTTTCAGAGTTCAGAATTCCAAGTTTAAACATTTCTGTTGACTCAATATTTTCTTGATAAAATAGTCAATAAGTATATTATATTGCACAATATAAAAGAGCAGCCCCACCGGATAATGCTCTGTTAAATGCTGATTTAATATTCCCCCTACATTGTTTGTTATTTCGTTACTACATAAGGCACTTGGAATTGTTTTTAAAATCAGCAGAAATAAACTATTGAATAGAACCATACAGTTAAAAAGCAGTGCGGAGCGAAAAATAATACCTTTATTATCTTGCTCAGGTTCACTTTCTTCTGATAATAGAAACAAGACAACACACACACACATAAAATAGACACACAAACAAAAAACAAGGCATCATGAAAAAGGGAAATCTTTGAGCCCAGAAATACCAGTTGTGCAACAAGATTAATTAGAATCTGCTTGTTTCTTATTTCAATAAGAAACAAATGCACTCAAGGGAAACTGCTGACATTTTAAAAGCAAACTATGAAATGATATAAAATTTCAAATGATTATTTTTAGTCTCAGGCAGTACCACACAGAAAATAAAACTGCAGCACACCCGACGACATAGCTCATCCATGCATTTGTGTTTTACGTTGACAATCGCCCCTTCTTTCCAGGCAGCCGACGGCCTGCTCTATTCTTACTGACGGGGCTCCTTCTTGTGAGCTTGGCTTCTCCCCTTACAAGGCCCTGCTGTGAAGTCAGTCATGTTGAATCTGGGATCTCAGCTATCATTTCTATGGCAATAGACTCATGTTGTGGTAAACAGAGGATTAGGGGGTTTCTGCAGAACAGAGCCTCTCACCAACGGGACTCGGTTTCAGCTCTCAGAGGCTGCTCTGAGAGCCGAGCGATCAACCCATTGTCTTCCAGGAAACTACAGGTGGAGCCAGCTATAAAGAAAATGTAAAAAATGTCTACGTGAAGTACACGGACTTGAGAATGTATACATTTTTAAAAACCCTAGAAAAACAATGAATTGTCCCAAAGTGTTTAACATAACTGTATCAGATATAAATCCCACACGGAACTCTATTTTTCTTTCTGAGGTTTTTTGTTCATGTCAATTTAGACTTTTCAAATGAGTGATAAGCCAACTGCAACTTGTAAGTATAACATAGCAATGCTGTTGTTAACTACTTTCAATGCTACGAATACATTGCATAGTTCCCCACAGGTTATGGATATGTTCACACATTGTATGCTGTCCCATTTAATCCTGACCGCATCCCTCTGTACGAAGTTGATGTTATTCAGCCCATTTTCCGGACAAGGAATCTGAGACTCACAGATTGGCTGCAGGCGCAAAGCCAGAAAATTTCAGCAACATGGCTAGCATTGCGGTGAGAAGGCCTCATCTCTCCACTTAACACCTAGTCCCCTTAAATATAAATGAACTTCTAATTTTCCATTTAGACTTTCCTATGTCTGAGCTTTTCCTACAACCACCAACCAATTGGCGGTGCATTCTCATTTTACTATTTTAATTATTAAGGTCAAAGACGACTTAAAACTTCTGCGAACAAAAAACGGGCACGTAATAAGACTGACATGCTCAGGGGTCCACATGGCAGCCCTGATGAGCGCAGTGACTGAGAGTAACCACATAGGATGGTCTGATTATAAATTCCTAACTGGGGAGGCCCCAGCGGGGAGACTCATCCCAGGCCTGTAGCTCCCTTAGCAAAGGTCAGTCTTTACCTAAAGTGAGCCCTGTCTACAGTTCCTGTGCATCTCGGATAGCGTACCTTTGGAACAACATCAGACACATTTTCTTTTCTAAAGCCCTTGAAGGCTCAACCGCAGGCCCCAGGCATGAGACCACAGAAGCCCTCAATGCTGTCTTGTTCCCCACATACCATCTCCAGGTGCTGTAAAGGTTAATTGTTAACTATCCTGTACCCACCAAAGCAAGTGAAGTGTGTGCTTCTCCATTTTGCTTTTGATCCATCCCTAGAGATTTCCCCACATTGCTTTCTCCAACCTCCTTATCTACCACCAAGGGCTTCATGAACCTTTCTTACGTTTCCTCCTTTGGTTCTAAATGCCTGAAAGGAACTGGAAAACTGCCATTCTCCAGAACATTTTTCCAGTCCATTGAGATCTTCTTGCTTCGGGGTGTGTCCTCAAAAATTTGGTTCAAAAACACTCTTACAAGACTTTTCTATAGGCTTGCATATTCTTTCGTTGACACTTCTAAACTGAATACATTTATGTTCAAAGGAGATGGAGAGGTTGTCTGTCAAGGTAGCTCTGAACAAAACAATCATTTTTTTTAAACAACGTTCCTAACAGGTGAAGGATAGGTACAGGATACATGAGAGTTTTTCCCATACTTAAAACTGCTCACCCGGACACATAAAAACTGCAGAGATTCCCTGTTTATGACAGACCTTACCAGATTTGACCTCAGAAATCTCATGTGAATGCCCTTGGGTAGGGCATATCTTTCTATTTTCTCAGCACAATTATGATTATTTCCAAGCTTGGAAAAAATGATCTTATTTTTTTCCAGCCAAGTATTTATGAGTGGCTGAGATGGGCATGCACTCTTCCTGGGAGTGTCCTAGGCCCTAGCTGCTGGCTCTCTAAAGTTTTATTGCTCGGTGTTGAAGGGCCTCAGGAAGTTTTCAGCCTCTTGTTCAGTCATTGTTTTCTGCTCTTACACTACTCTTTTTAGGGTTCTGGAGCAAATGCAGGTGAATTCCGAGGCTCTTCAATTTTGCTCCAGCGATCTTTTACCAGACCGCGTTCAAAGCGTGCTCTGAGAACAATGATGATTTCCCTTTGCTATTTTTTACTTTGTTGTTGTTATTGTGACTATTGTTCATTTTGCTTGATTTGCTTGGAATGAGAAGCAGTGTGAAGCTTTGAAAGAACGCACTCCTTTCCTCCACTACAGATGTGAAGGAATAAATGTCTAAGGGTTGCCATTGTCCTGGAAAGAGGCTTAGAAGTTTTACCAGGAGTTACATTTCCATATATAGACGCTCAAAAATCTTTTTCATGCATAAATGCAAATGCACATCTTTATACAAACATATTTACATTTGCTTATGTATTAATATACACACATACATACACACATTCACATACAACTGAGGTTACTTTAGAGAAAGTTATGCAAGCATAATCTGCAAAACCTCTTTAAGCCTGAGTGCACTCGTTCAGTGTATGAGATTGTTATTTCAAGGTCAAACTTTAGTTAGGGTTTTTCCATGTATCCTACTTGCCTAGACTGCTATGATCCCTCTTGACTTCTGAACTTATGGTTTTCGCCACTTACCAGTTTTAAAATTTTCCAGCCTCATGGTCTTTATTCCCATTTGATTTCTAAATTCTCATTTAACTGTGTTTTGTATAATGCATCTATAGTCTTTTCTTCCAAACTGATGTGTAATCTCCTTTGGGGAGTGGGGGAGGGAGCAACATAACATACTTTACTTTGGTCTGTGTCACCGCCCTCCCCCCACCCCTCACCCCCAAAGTCTGGCACAATCTCTTACAGAAAAAAGAAAATACTTAGGAAAAAAAAGAGTTGAATTAGTGATGCTTTTTTCCCCCCTCTGCTTTCTGGGATTGTTCAGTAGGACATTTAAAATAGAGAATGAGAGACTTCCCTTATTGGAATAATCTAAGATATATTCAGCATCCAAGTTAAATAGTATATCCATTTTCTTGAATACTTTGATTTATGGGGAACTCAGTCCTATCATACTAACCCGTTTTAAACAACTCTGTTAAAATAAATGTTCTAAATCAAATGAAAACCAGTCTCCTTATAATTAGTTATTACCTGCAAGACCTAGTTTCTATATCTATCCATTGGACCAAGAAGATATCTATAAAATATTTTCATTTGTCCAGCATGCTGGCCTCAGTTCACCATCCTCTTATCCTACCATCTTATCTTAACTTACCTGGAACTGAAACGAACACACACAGAGTCTTACAAATTCAAAGAATGCAAGGCTCTTTCTAAATACTCCAATTCTATGAACATAGCATAAGTTCTTAGTTGCAGTCATATAATAATACAATTAGGTCATTGCAAGTCGGGAATATTCAATACTCATTTTTATAAGTGCTCTTACTAAGGCCGAGCTCCCCAATTTTGAACATGAATTTGTGTGTGTTTGTGTGTGGAATATGATTTGATTCTGGGAAAGATAAAGTAACTTTTTCCTGCTCAATTCACTGAGTGTTTTATTGGAGAATGAGTTTAGTGGGGCGATGTGTTGTTACACAGGAGGAGGGAAAGCCATCAAGGTTCCCTGGAAGAGATAAAATAAATGCAGCTAGGAAAATTATACTGGTCATGTAGACCCTTGGGGAAAGAGAGAAAACCGGAAGAGGAAACAGGCAGAACTGTGGGTAGTTTGCATTTTTCTGATTGTGAGAGTGAGGAGCACAAGAAGATAACAGGAACTTAGTTACCTGGAGCAGAAGTCTCACCAGGGGGGTGAAAGCACATTCTTTGCTCTTTGTAGGATTGTCTTGTTTGTAACTTTCTTCATAGTCAATATCTTAAAGAAATTCCTGATTATCTGGTATTCTAAGAGCACCATTCTAGGGCTTTTTCTCAAACATACCCAGAAATTGGGGAATCAAATTCGGACTAATAGGATTGTTTCCTTACCCTTACTCATGCACAATACCCTTAAAACAATCCAGGCAGGTCAATCTGTGTTTGAATCCTCGCTCTACCGCTTACAAGCTGTTTAATCTGGGTTACTATACTGCTCAGTTTCTCTGAACTTCATTTCTTTCGTGCCAAAAATGTAGATAACAACTACCAACTCATAGAATTATGGAGCAGATGAGATGAAATGATTTGTATAAAGCAATTCTTACAGCAACTAACAACCAGAAAGTACTGAAGGCAGGTCTCCTGACTCCCTTCCCTCCCTCCCTCCCTCCGTTTCCAGAGCTATTTCTGTCTCTAGAGTATCTTCCGGGCTCATGAAAGCTTTTCCTCCATTCGACTTTAAAGGACAGAGTTTTTAATTTTATTTTTATTTTTAAATTTCAATCTGCCGTAGCTGGCTACATTCCAGATATCAATCATGTTGAGTGCCCTTTCTGTAGGTGTTAAAAGCACGTGCTTCAATCCATCCCTCCATAATCTGAGAAGAGAGGAATCGTTCTGTAGAAAGAAATCTGTTCTCCAGACCCTGCTATCAAAACCTGGATGCTAATCAATACAAGATTCTTTGAATCTGTTCATAAAAGGCTTACATTTGTCTTATCTAACATCTTACTTTAGAAATCATTGAGTCAGAGATGCCTGTTAGGAGACAAGCATCAAAGAACAAAAAGGGTCATTTCCATTGTTTTCATTTTTTTACTTAAAAAAAAAATTGGCCCAGGGTGGTTGAAAAGTGATCACATAGAGGTTCTGTGGTACACAGTCTCTGAAGGGATTCCTGTTTGTTTTCCAGTCATTAAAAGACAACCTGATACACAGAAACCATCAACCTAAGTCAATACCTGGTTTTTCTTCCCTGACTTCTTGGTAGCTAAAGCAAACAACCTCGATCCTGGTGGGCGGCCACTGTTTACATTTCTGTCCCCTTTGAAGCAGAGCTATGCTTGAGGAGGTTTATCCACGGTGGCTCCATCTCTGAAGGACTCAGAACGCAAGTCCCTTGGCAAACATACACAGCACCTCACAGACAGTGACTCTCTTCTCACAGCGAGGCTTGCCTGTCTCTGAGACATCCCAGTCCTCTAAAGTGGCTTGGGCTGGAAACATTTCTGTGTGGCCTTGGAGATGATAACATTTTCCTAGCTCGTAAATATGGATGATGAGTAATGACAACCAGCATGCAGTGTTTGCCAACTAATTTGGAGACGAGCCGCGTGAAGCTAACTCGTTTTTATTTCAGTCTCAGATGTAGGTAGACCAAGTATTAAAATTTTTTTTGTTAAAATAATTCTGAAAACACAATAGAGGTTTAACCATAAGCCAATAAAAAGGTTGGACTTCAGTTCTGATTCACTTTTTATATTCTTTTAAAAAAATCCTTTTTTTTTTTTCTGGTTTGAATGGGAGGAGTGCTAACTTGCTTAATTACCAGGACGGAAACCTTTCATACGTTACCCCTTTAAAGGGCTTTTATTTAGAAATGAGTTTAGATTCATAGAAGAGTAGCAAAGAGTATCGAGAGTTTCCAGGTACCTTCAGTCAATTTCCTCTAATAATGACATCTTATATAATCACGGTGCCCTTATCAAAACCGTAGTTTATTTTCAAATGACACTTTTTCTTTCTTTATTGTAATCTTTATTATATTTTTTTCATGACCCGTTAGTCCCCTTATACTCCCCGCCCAGAAAAACCACACATTGTTTACTTCCTCTTATGAAAAGGAAGAGACCTGAGCTGTGGCCACAAGGAGCTAAAGTTTATTAAAAACTGGAAGCTATTTTGTTTTGTTTATATTATTTATTTTATTTTATTTTTATTTTATTTAGCTAACCAGAAATTTATGCAGGGAAAAGAACCAGGAGCCATAACCCTAATCTTAAATGGTACCATGCTATTACCCTGGCTGTCTAAAGTGGCGTGGATTGGGAACATTTCTGTGACCTCTGAGATTGTGGGATTCTGGATACCCAGACAGGGCCATAGGCTTCCAAACTGTAAGTTCCCATGCTGATGAGATAGTAGTTATGTACCCGTTTAAAAATGATAGCCAAGAACAGCGAATAATTTCAGTGTTAGCCTATGAGGCAAATCACAGCTCACTCTGGTTTCTATGATAGCACTAATAGACCCTGTTCTGAACTCTCCAGTCCTTCCTCCCTGGTTAGGAGTCCGTGCCAGCCCGTGCTCACAGAATAAACCCAAATCTTTCCCTCCCTCATTGACATACAATCTGTACCATGAGCTGGTTGCTGTTCATCAGTCATATAGCCTTGTCGGACCTCACCTCTCTGAAGCTTCCCCTGACCTCTCACTGTCTCCCTTGTTCTGTGTATATACCCTGTACAAACTCTTCCCATGGCAGGGATATTGAACTTTAATAATTGTAATCACTTGCTAGCATGTCTATGTTTCTCACTAAATAAACCATGTCTTATTTATCTCTGTATTCTTAGGAATTACCTCATTACACAGAACATCGTAGGTACTCAACAAATGAATAAATTTGAAGCTATTCTAACACTTACCTTACTAATTATGGGTAAGCTAGTTTTCTCCTTAAATTTTTAAGCTCCAACTGGAATAAAGACATTCCAAGTATAAACCCTTAATGACACAGGCTAGTAAGAAGCTCAGAAAATTCCTTGGCAAGTGGAATGGGGAAACAGAGACAGATAGATAGATTAACACAGTGGCTGAACAATTTACAGCCAGGTGCAGATGGTCACCAGAGCAGAAGGCCCTGAGTGCCCGGCAGGGGGCAAAACTGGGAAAACAGGGACCTCACCCCCCAGGGTAACCTTCCCTCCCTGGCCTTTCCTTCCTGGATATAATGCCTGGGACATAACATCTAGGCCTTAGTTGTATTCCAGTTCCTCCAGGTCCAGAAAAGCAGCAAAACCAGATGGGTGACACCAGAACCAGCTGCAATGACTAAAGACCCTCTGTCCTGTCACTGACCAATTAGTGGAGACCATGACCCTGCAAGGGCACACCTACACAACTGATGACTATGCTACTGAAACCCTCCCCTGAGACCTCCCCTAAGATTCCTGCCCACAAGAAAGAGAAAAGCCTCAAGACATAGGACCCAGGGTGTGCTCTGCCTCTGGGGAGCAGCCCTGGCCATTCCTTTTCCCTTCTTCCCCCACTTCATTCCCCACAGGCCCGTGTCTCCTCTCCTCTAAGGCAATGGGCAGCTGGCAGCTGGTCCCAGGCTGATCCCCTGAACCTCTCCCTAAGAGTCCCTCTTCTCTGACATCCCAGTGAGCTGAGGCAGCCCAGCCTAGGCTCTCCTGTTGCTCCTTTTACGCTAAGTTATTCCTTGTTTCACTGTCCCCAGCTTTAATAAATGCATCCTCATAATCACTTGGACCCACGTTGTGAAATCTTTCCTACACGAAGTCAAGAACCCACACGCTACAGCTGGCCCTAGGTGGACCCGCTCAGGGCCAGACCCCTGTCTGGTAACCCTAAGTCAATGCTTCTCAAAATGTGGTTCACAGACCGCTGCACCAGGATCATTTAGGAAATTGTTAAAGGGACTTAACACAGGCCAATCAGATCCGAAGCTCTGGGGAATGCATACTGGAGCTGTGCCTTTTAATAAGGTCTGCACTGATGTTTCAGAACTGCAACCTTGAAGGAAAGTTCCATTAATCCATCCATTTTGTTATTTCCATCTCTTTCCACAGAGGTTGTGAAGTGAGTGCCATCAATGATGTAACAATAAATAAAATAAAATAAAACATTAGTATCAGGGAAAAGAAGACTTCTGGTCGGTTCAGCATAACACGCTATGACTGAGGTTCAGACTGAATTTTGAGACACTTGCCAGCTAGGGCAAAAACAAGAAAAAATAAGGTCAAAGAAATGAACAGTTCTCATTACAGGAAGTAAAACAAAATGCCAGTTTCTCAGGAGAGACCATTTTTTCCCCAGGCACTGAATTTTTAAAGCAATTTCTCACTTGAGATTTAACTCAGAGCAGTGAGTGACGGAAGGATCGATATTTTCAACAAGGTTTTTGCCTAACAGCTGTTTCTGTAGTGGGTAAAACATGATGTAAGTTCAAGATATGCAGTAAGGTTGCCTTCTCTTTCATGTTCTTGTTATTGATATTATTTTTGTTATTATTATTATTACTTTGGACAAGATGACTCTACGCAGCCTCTTCCTAGTATTCCGGCAAAGGCACATCTTCACACAGCCTCTTCACTAAACTACCTTACATCATTTCCCACAGTGGGGCCAAAGCAAAGTTATGATCTCTGACAAGTACCAAGAATGCAGGGACAAAGTATTGCTGCTTGAGGAGAGATTTATGTTCTTTGGAAACAAGAGGAGCAGTTGGTAAGGTTGACATTCTATTTATGAAATCTGAGAAGCCTAACCAGCCCTATTCTCTGGGTAGAAGTCACCCAGCCCCGAAACAATGTAAACAACAGGCAACAATACCAACAACAGCTCCTATTTATCAAAGAGCTTCCAGGTAGGCACTGGATATATGGTCTCCTAGTCCACTGTAAGAACTCTGTGCTCCAGGTGATACTGCACCCGTTTCACACCTGAGGAAATGGACTTGCAGAGGTTAGATAAATTAGCCACCCTCGCAGTGCTAGCAAGTGGCAGAAACAGGATTAACACCCAGGTTTATCGGATGCTAAAGCATGTGAATGCTCCGGAGCACTGATCTACATAGCATGAACACAGAGGGAGGGAAGACGGGAACGGGGTCATGCAAGATGTCCTGGCCTTGGCATGGAGACGTTCAAGCTCCTCCTTGCTGACCCGGGCAAAGTAATGACGTTTCTGCTCTTAAGGTTCATCATCTGTGAAGTAAGGGATTGAGCTGCGTGACTTCTAGGGCCCACGCCTGATGTAAAGTCTGTGGCTGCTCTTTTGACAGAACTAAAGTTGATAAAAATCAACTCTACTTTAAATACAAATTTTGTTTTTGCCATTGAACTTTATAACGCTTCGACCCCAGAGATGAAGATGGCACACGGAATCAAGAGTTGTAATTGTCTTCACAAGTGCTTTGTCGCACAGGAGGTATAACGGTCCCAGGACTAACACTGAGAACTGTTATTTGTGTGGTTATTCTCGGCCAAGAATTCTAGTAAGAGCTTTAAGTATAGTAGCTAAGTTTCACATTCTACAACTTATGAGGTCGAGCGTACTATTAGCCTCATTTTTGCACAGGGGGAAACTGAGGCACAGAGCCTGAGTCACCTGCACAGGTGGCAACTGGTAGAGCCAAGATTTGAACTTAGGCAGTTCACTCTAGACTCTGGAACCCACACAGTTTTCTCAAGAGTCTAGAGTCCATGTTATTAGCTAGTGCATTAAGCTCCCTCCAAAAATTATGTCATGAAAACTTGTGTTAATTCATTGAAATGAATATACTATTTAAAGTTTGGAAGTTATTTCTGAAGGAAATACCTCAATGAACTATTATTGAAATTCCATACTGCCATAGAGTTCTCAGAGCGTTCTGTGATATCTTCGTGTGATTCAACATCGTTACATTTTGGAATTAAGCCCACTGAAGGCCTGGCCTTCTCTGCCTGGCACAGGGCCTGGGGCACCGCCCCATGAATCTCTGTTGGATGAATCAATGCGCTAAAGACAAGAGCATTTCCTCCTCGCTGTGTGGACGTGTGTTTGCTCTTGTGAATCTCATTTTAATACCTAACAAGTGAACAGAAAAAGCTCGCTCTAACTAGAGTAGACATATTTCAGGTCACAACAACTTCTCATTTCAAATAATAGAGTGCAAACATTATACCACACACTTCAATTCTCTTAAACAATTTAAGACAAATTTTTGAAGCACATGGTTCTTCAAAGCTGCAATTAAGGAGAGCCTAACTCTTCCTTAATTTAAACTATTATCTATTCAGTGCTAGAATAATTATGTAAAGGCCTTAGAGGCCTTTACTGACAACTCTTCAACTGAAGGACCACTTTATATTGTTTCTTGAAATCACTGGAGAACTTTTTAGATGAGAATGCAACATAATATCCACTAACATCAAAATCCATGGGCCAAAAATTCTTCTCTTAGAGCATGCACCCTATTAAACATGCAGATTTAATTTTTCCCTTGATAACCCTCAGGGATATCAAAGGTTTATGCCTTTTTTGTGTGTTTTTTTTTGGTTTGTCTTTTAAATACACAATATACTCATGACAGCAAATCAAACCTGTTAGTGGCATCAGAAAGTGGAATCGATGCCGGGAACAGGACCACTGCATATTTTATTAAAATTGCAATCACTGAGAGCACAGCACACACCGGGCTTTTAAATACCTCTCTCTGTGGCATTTGTCATATTAAGAGCTGCAGCGTAAACAAAGGAAAAAGCAAATCAAATGTGTAAACAGTACACGATCGCTTCCACTTTTCTAAATGCAGTAAGAAAATCTGATGTCTAGGGAAGAAGGCAGCCTGAAGTCGAATAATTTTTGAAATCAGTTCTGCTCTCTTATCGTTCTATTTATTGACATTGGCATATGTATAATTTCAGCCTTTTGGATTCTACTTATTATCTTATTTACTGCATATGTCTGCAAAAATTCTTCAAAAAAATGTCTTCGATAGAGCTGGTCAGCCCCAAGAGTATGTGGTGAAGCCTTTTAGGCTGCTGAGTAATAGACTCACAGAATTCAACGCCCTGACCAGTAATGGACACTCATGCCTTGAAACTACTGAAATTTGCCAGGTGGCTGGCCCTCCATCCTCACTCCCCATGCCTCTCCCAAGTGTTGACACAGGGTTCTGCTTTGGGAATCCCCTGCAAATGAGCAGGCGTTTCAACCTTAAGGGGAGCCTACAGTAACCCTCTGCCTACAAGGACTCTGTTCTTGTTCTTGGTCTGCTTCTGGGGCTCTCAGCTTCTCACCGGTGTTAAGCCACCCCTTCCCACTGGTATTCCTGACTGCAAAGCCTCCCTGGTTCCAGCTTCACCTTTGCCTAATCTTTTCCTTAATGGCTTAAAGCTCCAAGGGCAAACAAGGTAATACTAGAAAATGCAATCAACAGGAGCCCAATATATTGCAACCGCCATCTATTTTATTGTAGACCTCAAGTATTCTGCCCTCAACCAGTTTCTGTCCCCAAAATAGGATTGTCTGAATGTAGTAAGATCCACATTCAGTTCCAGGAAATAAATAAATAATGCCATAATAGGTAAGTCAATGAATTATAAGGGAAATATGACGAAGTTAGATATTTGTAAATCTTTAAATGGATCTTTTCCATTGGTTAAAACACTCATAATAAGGACCTCTCCAAGTATAAACAAAAAAAAATTATGCTGTCATATCAGAAGCATGTATTTTCTGTGACATAGTGTTTATTTAATACATTTTTTACTGGAGAAGACCCGTCTGGTTAAAAACAGAATAGCAAAATCTGAATCTTGCACCAGGAAGCCTGTCCTTGTAAACTCCAGCCCTACTGCTCAGATCATCCCTGCCCACTGGCATACCGCTCTACCCCGAGGCGTCTGTCTCCTGGTCTTTACGGTACTCGGGAGAAAATTGTTTCAATAAGGATACATGAGAACAACAGTATAGGTTGATCATTCTTAGGATATACACCACAGCTAACAGAGAACATGAGGCTGACTGGAGAGAGAGATGAGACTGTCTCTTGATTTAGAAGAGAATTCCTTCGATAGGGCACTGAAAAGTCACTTTATCTCTGTTTTACATCTAACAAAAATAGTATGCAGCAAATATAAATGTTGGGGTGAGGAGGCTACATGGAATTATGCTACTGAACATGATGCTTTTTCCCTCTGTGAGCACTAGCTAAAAGAAATGATCTCAAGCACAGAAGCATTTCTAGTAAAATATAAGGAAATCTTTAGGAACCAATAGAATTGATTTATCTTTGTGTTGTCATTGTACATTCATCCTCATATTTGTAGAAAGCTAAGGAATGATCTTATCTAGAGGAAGAAGCCACAAACCAGGTGTGACTGCCTTTAAGACCAATAAGACAAATCTCAATTTCAGAGATATTACAATACACAACAAAAAAGCAAATAATTAGCCAATGGGTGTTGTCAGAAACCAACCAGTGACTCTGAGATGCTTCCAGGATATGGCAAAATATTTAAAAAATAAGCATCTTAGAATCTGTGAAATCTAGAGATTTCTCTGGCCCTCATCACATCCTACTATGAAGCTATTCCTAAAGTCCCCTGTCACAAAGATGCCTGAGACAAAGGACGAGCCTCCACAGCGGTGAGACTGACAGTTCTTTCTGCATTCCAGGTGACTGTGGACTTTGGAAAACTGCACGGTGCTTCCCTTTCCTGTGGGAACTTATCTTCATTTTGCTTCATGAGTCAATAACACCCCACCAAGTAGAGAAAATGTTCATTGAGAAATCAGAATCCAAATTGAATTTGTGTTGGATCCTCCAAGCCACTCCAGAATCGTAAATTCCAGGTGTCTGCCCATAAGTAAGAAAGAAAGTCAAATGGGGAGAAAACCCCCCAGCAGCTGTGCATCTCTGAGCCCTTCCAGTTCCCATGCTGCCATGCGGCTCACTGACTTCCTCGGGCAGGCCCTGAGCTTACTGTCTTCATGGATAAATTCCGTCCCTAAGAAAGTGTCATGTCCCATGTTCTGTGCACCAGTACTCCACACTCAACCTCGGTTCTTCAGCTGATGGCCAAGAGTTGTGAATACATGATCAACGTAGGGATCAATTGCCTTTGACAAAGTTTTTCCCATCCCTGAATTTGTTCTAGAGCAGAGTGGAGCAGCAGAATGCAAAAACAGTATATCACACCAAAGGAACAGAAAGGTTGATGTTGCTTTATCAAAATAGTATAATGTTTGGATTCCAAAATAATATTTCCAAAGTATAAATACAGGTATTAATTCTTCCTAATGATAAAGGTCTCTTTTAATATTTTTCAAAAAGTATAGAGCTATATAAAACATGAGTAAGTATATAAAGATTAACCCCTATGTAATTCTGTATGCAGAGATGATGACTATTAATCATTTGGTATATATTCTCTAAGGTATAATATATAACATATTGTTCTTTAACTACTTTTTCACTTAGGAATATATTAACATTTCCAATGAATTAATATGTCTAAAAAAATAGAACAGTATCTTGCAGTACCAGCTCGTGAGCGTACTGCTCTGTTATTTAAATTCCTTTTCATTCCTGACCTCTGGAGATTTACATTTTCCTCTTGTGAGTTATATAACCAACCCAGCGTTTCTGGGTGTTTATGGTCAGAAGATGTTCATATTACCTTCTCAGTCAAATTTTTGAGCTGTAAATGTTTCATCCAAGGTTTGTGTTACTTGGTACATAAAGATGCCATGGTTCACTGCTCCGACCATTCTCTTGCAATATTCTCAAATCCTTTGCCCTATTTTCTCTGCTGCCTGGCAAAACTACAACACTTGAGTCTTTTGGCTTCCTACTTTTTTTGGACTTATACCTGTATTCATGAGGAAAACTGAGGGTGGGGGCAACTAGACAAAAAAAAGTTCCACTCCATATTCACATCCCATTCTCTACTTACTGTGGCCCAGGAATCCCGGTTTCCCTTGTGAGTCATCTCTCCCATTCCCCACAGCTATTTTAAAACTTTCTACCCTCCTCATCCCTCGGCCCCCCTTTACAGAAGTATTTTCAGAAGATAACCTTACTTTCTACTTCCTAGAGGACATAGAGACCATCAGAACAGAGCGTTCTCAAATTCTATCCGCCAAACGCATTAACTCATTTATACTGGAATGCACCCCTTTCTCCTTTCTTCTTGTTACAAGGAAGGAAGTTTCCTCCTCCTAGGTATGGTGAACATGTAATTTATCATTGAAGCCTAGACACTTTTGAAAATAAAAGAGGGACACTATTAATAATTACTCCAGGACAACAGGTGTAAGCCAGAACATCCTGGGAGAACTGGGACATGTGGTCACCCGCTGCATAAAGTTCATCATATCACTTGTCCCCTGAATACACTTCTTTTGCCTTTGTAAGGCCCACCAACCTCCCCTTGAATATGCCCCTTCCCTCTTTCCCTCTCTTCAAATTTTCATTCTCTCTGGGCTCCTTCTCATTAATATTTTAATATTTTTTATCTTTTAACAAGAGAAACCTTGAAAACACCACTACCTGTATGCCATATGCACCACCAGCTACTGCTCACTTTTTTGACCTTGCCCTTCTCTCTGCCAAATTCATCTACACCCAACTGTCTCTTTCATTTCCTATTCTCCATTATTTACAGAACTCTAGCTCCTTCCCTAGTCCCCATTCTGACACTACTCTCAACAATGTCACACACGATTACCTTGTTCTTTAATGGAACAGACTGTATTCAACATGACCTAAGTACTCAGACACCTCTATCTGTGCAGCCTTTGCTTAGTTCTTCTCTCTGTTCCTTGGTTTCCTAAAATAGCACAATACTAAACCTTTATCACACTGTTAGTGCAGATGAAATAAAATATCCATGTAAGGCATTTAGCATTTTTAACTGTTAGACATTCCATTGCTTATCCTTTTAGAAGAACATCTGTGTTTGGCCATGCTTGAGTTAAATGGTTCTCTCGGTAATTTTGCATGTCACTGTCTGAACCTTGTAAGGTCATACGAAAGGGTAGAATATCTCTGCTTTGCCAGTCCAGCGATCCAGCAGCCTGAGGATGGCAATCTAGCAAGGGAGCTCTACTTTTGTGCTGAGGGTATTTCTTTCATGTTTGTTATGACACCTCAGATCTAGTGAACACACTGTACGAAACCCATGGCCTGGCCTGCTGATCCTCATTAGAGGCGTATTCACTTGCAATAAGTGTTATCCCAGAATCAAATGGTGCTTGTGGAGTTCTCGTTCTAATTTGCTCAAGCTAACATTCAGAGTTACTGACGCAACACGTTACAAATGCTCATCCGGTCCTGACTGACTATGGCCAAGATTTATCATCAGCCCTCCCTGTGCCCACCTAGTAGGCATTTGTGGGCACTTTGGGGATTCTTCCACTTGCTTCTCAGTTGCCTTTTCACCTGTTCTGAGTTGTTGGCTGAATTGGACCTTCCTTTAAATAGGTCATGTTGCGTTATAGCTTGTGGAAGTACCTCAACTATTTCTTTAAGTGGAAGCCAACCTTTCAGAGCTTCAAGAACAAAAACAGATTTGCTATAATTTTTATGTTCTAATAGTAATAATGATAGTTAATGCCATTTTAAACCGCTTATTATGTACTAGCAACTGTGCTGAGCATGTCACAAATTTTCATGTATATTGGCTATTTGAATAGAGATTAGGATGGAGTAGAAATGGATGTGTGGTAAAGTCATCTTACCTACTGTTAGGGTAACTTTAAACAATATGATGATCAGTTCTTGAGTTGGCCAGTGTGGCTCAGTTAGTTGGAGCATTGTCCTGTAAATTGAAGGGCTGGGGATTTGATTCCTGGTTAGAGCACAGGCCTAGGTTGTGGATTCCGTCCCCAGTTCAGCGGTGTGTGAGAGGCAACCGATGGATGCTTCTCTCTCACATAAACGTTTCTCTCCTTCTCTCTCCCCCTTCCTTCCCCTCTCTCTAAAAACAATAAGCATGTTTGCAAGGGAAGGATAAAAAAAATAAATGATATGATCAACTCTCAATACTCACAAGTTAATTAAAACCTCCAGCATATATTAACTGTTAAAGCAATGAGCATGACCATTTAAATGTTAGAAAGAAAGAAGAGAGCATTCAGTTTTACTGTTAGGTGTGATACAAAATTAAATGGCAAGGCAAGACCAAACTGTGTCATTGGACTTCAACGATTGAGATTTTTGATAATTTTTGGTAGGCCAAAGCTGAAGAGAATCATTTCAATATTTATGAAGACAGTGACCTAAAAATCAGTGTTATATAGTATAAAAGGTCATATATTGCAAAGAAAATCTTTATAACATTGTATACAAATGGGTAACATGAATTCTGTGCCAGTCCACATATAGTTCAAGGAAACACTGAATCCAGACAGACACTCAATATGTCTAAGTGTGCAAGTGAGAGCGTTATTATGTTTATTCAGTTAATTACTGAATAATTAATACCAACTGGTTATGGCATACTGAGCTTTATATGGCAGTGATAATTTAGAAGATGTTAAATGATAGAAACTAGGCTGAAAATACATCTTTTTAATGTCTGACAGCCACTGTTCTCACCAACCATGCTCGTTTTCATGAGGAGTTAATGGAAGTTTTATGAGCAGTTGACACAATGACATAATAACAATGTTATCTCAAGTAGAAGTAAATGTGGGAAATGAGATGTTAGAGCTGTGAGAGGAAGATCTACCTGAGAGATAAAAATAATCTTAAAAGAGCTAATAAATAGCAACCTATATGATTGAGAAGGATGAGATGTAGGAAAAGATAAACTTTGGCTTAAGGGTAGGATGGAATCAAAAAGTAAGCTATGGGAAACCCTAGAAGTCTTTCCCATTTGAACTAGAAGATAATGAGGCCCAGTATACGATCATCCCATCACTCCACCAATCACGTAAGAGAAAAGCAGAAAATAGGTGATGATTCTTACAGTCAGCACTTCCTGAGTATTTATAAAAGGCAGACACGCTAAATACTATCAACACCTCACTGAATACCTGCAACAAACCCTGCTGTACAGGTGAGAAAACTGGGAACCAGGGAGGTTAATTCTCTGGCTTATAATAGGCAGAGATGCAAAGAGTTTTGTATGCAACTTCCTTACCTAGCACACGTGTGCTGGTAGTTTCTATTTTTAAGCAAAATGAGACGTAATTTTAGGACAAGAAGGATCTGATGACCAAAGGAATAAAACAGCTAACCCTATCTGGATTCTGATTTCTCAGTGAAGAACTTTCACAAATAGTCGTTGAATTAGTTGACTATAAAAGAACATTTTAAAAAATGAAAAAATATTTTGACAATGTAACTCATAGAAGTAGGGCTGTTTGTGGTTATGCATTGTGAGTCACTATTTTAGTTGTCTCAACCTTTCGTGACAGAATACAGTTTGAAAAAAACCATTATTTTCTTTCTTTTGATATCATTGTAAAAGTCATGTCTACTTACTGCAAGAGATCGAATGAGTGGCTTCAAATGCATATACAAGGTGGACTTATTCACGCCAGTCAGACATCCTAACAGGGAATCCTATTGTTACTATTGTTTTAGTATCATCATGAATTAAATCTACTGCGGGAAAAATTACCAGTGATTATAGGCAATAGATGAAATACGACCTATTACACCAGTGCGATTTTCTCTCTCTTCCATTACCCCTTTCATAGTCTTGACCTTAGAGTCTAGTATCTGGAATAGCTGAGGGAACTGGGCTGCCTGCATCTCTGCTTTTGCCAGGTACAGCACAGCCTTCAGGTAGAACATGAGACCCTCTGATACCACGCAGGGGAAGGAATGCAGCTCCTTACCCTCAACTTCCAGCTTCACCAATTTGGAATAGGCCGTCCCGAGGCTGTTTTTGGCCACACATCGATAATGTCCTGCATCTTCCTTTTGCACATTATGAATCCTTAAACTCCCAGATTCAAGAACTGCAATGCGGGAATTTTCCTGCCAGGGATAGGGACATGAATTTTAAAAGGTCCATGGCTCTCTCAAGGACATATTTGCCACATTTCATCAAATTATTGTCATCATTGATGTCATCAAAAATATTGTTTGAACATTTATTTGGGATTTATCATGTATAACATATGATATTATATAAGATGGTACAAGATTACCTAAATTAATTTTAATATTAGCCCCATATGATTAGTTTATTTTTATATTCTTTCATCACATGAGAACACCAAGACTTATTTGATTTCCTAAAAATCACATCCAAGTCTGTTTGATTAAAAGCCTTGCTTTTCACTACCGTATTTACAGTGCACCTTATGTAGTGTGCTTGGGGAAATATATGC
>VMDR010005461.1:0-51593 GCA_007922815.1 Macrotus californicus
TTCTAGTTGTTTGCTTAGTTTTTGTTTTTGTTTCAGGTTCAGTTAATAACTGAGTTTGTTGTCATTTTACTGTTCCTATTTTTGATCTTCTTTTTCTTAGATAAGTCCCTTTAACATTTCATATAATAAGGGCTTGGTGATGATGAACTCATTTAACTTTATCTTATCTGGGAAGCATTTTATCTGCCCTTCCATTCTAAATAATAGTTTTGCTGGATAGAGTAATCTTGGATGTAGGTCCTTGCCTTTCATGACTTGGAATACTTCTTTCCAGCCCCTTCTTGCCTGTGAGGTTTCTTTTGAGAAATCAGCTGACAGTCTGATGGGCACTCCTTTGTAGGTTACTGTCTCCTTTTCTCTTGCTGCTTTTAAGATTCTCTCTTTATCTTTCATCTTGGATAATGTAATTATGATGTGCCTTGGTGTGTTCCTCCTTGGGTCCAACTTCTTTGGGACTCTCTGTGTTTCCTGGACTCCCTGGAAGTCTATTTCCTTTGCCAAAGTAGGGAAGTTCTCCTTCATTATTTGTTCAAATAAGTTTTCAATTTCTTGGTCTTCCTCTTCTCCTTCTGGCACCCCTATGATTCGGATATTGGAACGTTTAATTAAAGACATCCTGGAGGTTCCTAAGCCTCTCCTCATTTTTTTGAATTCTTGTTTCTTCATTGTGTTGTGCTTGAATGTTTCTTTCTTCCTTCTGGTCCACACCATTGATTTGAGTCCCGTTTTTCTTCCCATCACTGTTGGATTCCTGTACATTTTCCTTCATTTCACTTAGCGTAGCCTTCATTTGTTCATCTAATTTGTGACGAAATTCAACCAATTCTGTGAGCATCCTGATTACCAGTGTTTTGAACTGTGCATCTGATAGGTTGGCTATCTCTTCATCGCTTAGTTGTATTTTTTCTGGAGCTTTGATTTGTTCTTTCATTTGGGCCATTTTTGTTGTCTTGGCGCACCTGTTACGTAGTAAGGGGCGGAGCCTGAGGTGTTCACCAGGGTGGGGCAACCCACGCTGCTGCGTAGTGACGCTGTTCGTGGAGGCAGGTCTGAGAGGGAACAATGGCGCTTGCTCCGCTCTCTGCTGGTTTTCAGTGACTTTCCGCACTACCCACAGTCAAATTGGGCCCTTCTGGTGCTGATTCTGGCACTGATTCCTGGTGAGTGGGCTTGTGTACATTCCAGGACCCTGTGAGTCTCTCCAATGAGCTCTCCTGTGAGCTCTCCTGTGAGTCCGGGAGTTTCTCCTGCTGCCGTCTCCGCCCCCACAGGAGTTTTCAATCAGAGGCTTTGAGGCTTCACCTCCCCGCGCTGGAACTCTGGGTTGCGGGGGCTGTCTCGCTCCCCAGTTGTTCCTTTCCGTTTATCCTCATGAGGAAGTGGGACACCCGGTCCACAGCCACCACCTCTCCCGGCCAGCCGCGCCTTTCCCCATTCCGCCAGCCACCGCCCTGCCGCGTGAGTCCTCTCCGCCCCTCCTACCAGTCTGGATGTATGTTTCTTAATTTCTTGGTTGTCGGACTTCCATATGGTTCGATTTTCTGTCAGTTCTGGTTGTTTTTTGTTTTAAAATTTGTTGTTGTCCTTCTTTGGTTGTGCGAGGAGGCACAGTGTGTCTACCTACGCCTCCATCTTGGCCGGAAGCCTGTTGTTATTATTTTAATGCAGAGGGAGAGATGGGGGGGCAAAGATGAAATGACTTTACTCAGGGCTATGTCCTAATGACAGCAGAGCTGTGTCCAGGTCAGGGCCAGGCAGACTGAGTGGGTCCAGTGGGAGGGCGTGTACTTTTCGTACCTGGAGCAGGGTGAAGTGTCAAGGAGGATTCAGAGAAGAGATGACACTTCCGCTGAGTGCCTGGTGGTCATTGTGTGTCATGGCTGTGTTCCCGCCTGGTTTGTGGAAGAAGGTCACAGGGTACCCAGAAAATGTTTTCAAAAGGAGAGAGAGCTCTTTAGTATCTTGGTTTGAATTGTCTTGAATAAATATTTCAAACTATCTGCTCTTTATGGGAGTTACTTCCCCTATTAGAGCGTGTTTTATTGGAGCAGTTAGGAAAGATAGTTCCAAAGTGGTTGAAACCATTGGTAGATAGGAGCTGAATTTGCTTTTCATTTCTTTTTATGACCATTTGTTAGGCAAGCACTTCAATTTACTCATCTGTACAGTGGGGTTGGTAATAACTCTACCATCTTTTCTTGTGAGATGTGAGTACTTTAAGGGCTTAGGCAGAAAGGTGTTGCAAGATAATTAGTTGTAAATTAGTACGAGCCCTTGCATCTTGCTTTGGAGGCTGTTCCTGATGTGCTAGGATCAGACAGAAACAGATTATTAGGGTCAGAGCTTTCTCTTAATTTCTCCAGGCAGAAACAGTTCCTTTCACTTTTCTCCCACTTTCCAGAGTCTTGCATTAGCTTAGGTGTGTGCATACTGCCTGCCAGACTAGATTATGAGCCCCTTGAGTCAGGCACTGCTCTTACTCATCTTTGCTTCTGCATATGAGACTGCATGCAGCACATCCTGATCAAATCAGACTAATGGGCTGCCAGGGTAATGTTGAGATGAAAGGTGATGGTTTTAGTTTTTGTTGCTATTCTTTTACTCTCTGAGGTTGAAAAGGAACATCATGCATGAACATGGAAAGCAAAGGCTTGAAGGCCTCTGGGGAAGAGGTGCAGCAGGAGAACGGGGAACTGGAGGAAGAATCTGCTGACAGTTCAGGAGATAGGGAATGTGGAAACTCAGGTTGAATTAGGAGGATGAGCTGAAAGAAGATAAGGATGAGCTTTCAGGAGCTGGGAGTGAGTCTGGAACTTGAGCTTCATGGGAAATAACTTCTTTTTGATATGTCAGAAGTGTGATATTTAAAGTAAAGAGCCTACCTTAAAGAGTAATAACCTAGTGTATTCCTAGCCAAGTAATTTGAAGTTGGGCCCCCTAACACATTTTTGTAGGAATTACATAAGCACACCCATGGAAGCATTCTGGTATTCAGTGTAAAGCACAATACAGATCCTGCTGAGAGAGCACTTCCCATAGAAGAAAGAGGGGGTTGGGTTTAGACTCAGTGGACTTGAGAACATGTGAAGCCTCAGTTTACTTGTGTGTATAATGAGGATGGAAATGCCCACCTTCCATGTGATGGACCTACTAGGAAGAATGTATTTGAGTCGGGACACAAAAGTTGGTTCAGTGATTGCCATGAAATCCGTGCTCTTCTCTCACGTAGATGTGTTCCTACTGAGTCCGCAAGTTGTCGTTGTCCTCATTGTTCAAATAATGGGCTAGGTTCCCTGGCCGGGTAGCTCAGTTGGTTAGAGCATCGTCCCAATACACCAAGGTTGTGGGTTGGATCTCCGGTCATAAATAAGTGGGACAACAAATTAATGTCTGTGTCTCTGTCTCTCCCCTCCCTCACTTCCTCCTTCCCTCTCTCCCTCTTTCTCCCTTCCTCTCTCTCTCTCTCTAAAGTCATTAAATAAATATTTATAAAAATAGCAGGCTAGGTAAAACAGATGTGACTTGGTTAGAGAACTGTACTAGTGTTCTGACCTGACTCCCTTAGGTCTAACACTGGTGAACCTCCACAAACCTTTTTTTTTTTTAAATATTAAGACCAAGACAGGTAGGTTCTCCAGCCTGGATAAGTTGTCTCCGTGGTTTCTACTTTTATCCTTGCAAAGGTCCTTGGGCTCCCAGCCACTTCACTTGCCTTTCCTTTGGTGTCCCCTGCCATCTTCTCTCTTTCTCTCTCAGGGTTGTTCTTCCTCCCTCACATGATTGGCTGCTGCTCCTACATTTTTGCTGCCCAGGTGCCAAGCATATTACAGGAGAAAGATCCCTACCCTCTTTAAGGCCTTTATTGCTAATTATAAGAGAGAAAGTAATAGAGCATCATAGAAAAATTACTCTGAGATTTATGTAGTACTCAATTTACTTAAGTTCGTATTTTCTGTGCTCCGCCATTCATAACTATGTGCATCATGGAAGGTGGTCTCTGCTTTTATTTCTGAGGGTTGGGCCTTTTCTCCTCTATGCTGCTGTTAGCATAGACCTCAGGACTTGCTCTACCAGGATACCTTTATGATTGTTGTGCCCACCCCTTAGCAAATGTGGAGTTCTTATTTTTTAGAGATCTCCAGACAGAGTAATAGCAAGTTCACTGGGCCTTGGCTCTGTCCAGGACGGACTAATTGCACAGCAAATCCCAGGCCATAATAAGGAATTGTTGAAAGAACACGGTCTTTAATCCTTTTTTTTGGCATCAGCCACTTGCTATTAAAATGGTAGATTTGAGTCAACTAAAGATGAACGGCTTAGTTCATTTATCTTTCTTGGCTTAAAAAAAATGGGTAGGAAGGAAAAGGGTCTTAGGGCAAAATGCTGAAGTTATTGAGTTCTTTTCTAAGGCTTTGTTTTTCTTTGACCGTGAAATCGGCCCTAGGGGGCTTTTTAAAGTAGAGAAATTTTGTTAAATCCCCAAGGATAGAAGGAAATACTACAACATTACATGTAAATATCAAGTTAAAACTATCAGGTGGATTTTAGGAAATTTTTTTTTCAAAACTTTATACCCCTGTTTTAATATTATTGACATTTGTCCTTTTCTGTTTATTAATAACAGGAAAGATTAAGATGTGATAGAGATGGACGGTTCTCAAACAGAGGTTCTGACAGACTGTTTTTCTGCACAACTGTTCAGATTGTTTAAATTCAGATTATGAAGAAATGATGGGTTTCAGAAAAATATATTTTTTAAAGGGTTACTGAAAGACTGACAACCTAGATAGTACATATTCCAAATGCACATTCACAATCATATTTATTGGGTATTTGCATATTGAATATTTATCAAATATTGAATATTTACAGAATAGTGAAGATCATTCATTTAAAAAACCTGTATCTAGGGCAAGTTAGGGGGCTTGTTAAAGCTGCCTTGTAAACAGATTTAAGAAAATTTTATGGAATTTATTGGGGTGTCATTGGTTAACTATATGTTTCAAGTATCCAATTCTATGGTACACCATCTACATATTGCATTGTGTGTTCACCACCCAAAGTCAGATCTCCTTACGTCATATATTTGACCCCCTTTGCCCTTTTCTACTTCCTCCCTCCCCCATTCCCCTCGGGTAACTATCATATTGCTGTCTATGCCTGTGATAAACAGCTTGTTACTGGGAGTCAAGAATCAGGAGTTTTGGATGGATCCTCATGCTGGTACTTGACCAGCTGCGTGAACCTGAACAAGCCGATACCTTCTCTTGTCAAAAAAGGGGTGGGGAGGTGCAGTAGACTCACTCCCACAGGGTTGGGGTTGTGGTGAAGATTCAGTGACGCTGGACATTTGCTGCTGTTTGGGCTGCCCTGCATTTAGTCATCCCCCCCCTTCTTTTTTTAAGTCACCCCTTTTGAGGTGGGCAGTTGGTTCTTCTCCCTGTTCCCCAACAGCTAGGGCAGTGGTTGTGGGTCCCACACTAGGTGACTCCCAGGGACTCCTGTCTGGGATTTTAAATGTTCAGGCAGCAATAGACAAGGACAGTTAGTGATTTCAGATTATGGAGAAGGGATTCCAGGGACAGGACAGCCAGGCACCTATGGTGGCCATCCAGTGAGGCTGTTTGGGTGATTTGATCCCCTGGGGAGTGTTCTCAGCTCTCTAACCTTGCTCAGTTTCTGCCTCTTACTATGTTTCTAATCATCTCCTTTTCCAATGAAGTTGTCATCTTGATACATTGTTTTTGCTGGTGGTATTCATCCTCTAGCATTGCCATTTTTAAACTATAAAAGCCAGAAATTGGCAAAGGGTTGGCCCTCTGCATCTAAGATTCAGATAAATTAAGGTAAACGCCAAGTGTTCTTACAATTCTCCCTGCAAGATTGTTATATGACTTAAATGAGATGTTGGAACTGTGGGACCTTTAAAGTCCTGTGCATTCATTCATGCCCCCCGATGAGGGGGAAATCTATGGGATTAATATGGCCATGGGTACATTGGGATTTACAGTGTCAAAGAAAGGGCACAGAATTTGGTAAGGGTCTGGCCCTTGCAGAGGAGAATCCACAATGAGCCAGAGAAAGCAGGACATTTTCCTTTTGCTTTTCTCTATGTGGTAGGTTAAATGCATAGCTATTTTGTGATTGTACTTATTTTTAGCATACCTTAGATCTCTACAGGCTCTCCGGGACACTAAAGCTAACTGGGAGAGTATGACAGTGTAGCAGATAGGGTTGAGAGAAAAGTACAAATGAAGAAGACTCATATTTACTGAGCTTCTGTACTTTAATCTGTTTTTTTTTCTCATTTGATGTTACTTCCTTTACTCATAGACCCTCATTGAGAGGAAGTCTTAGTAACTTGTTCAGTATCAATTAGCTATTATATGGGAGACTGAACATTTCTATCCAGGCCTTCTCTGTTTCAAAACCCAGGCTCTTTCCATGCCATGCATGCTAGGATCCAGGGAAAATAGAAAAGGAAGTGGAAGCGAGAAAGACCAGAGAAAAGAGTAGAGGTGATCTGGGAAAATAAATAAGCATTAGATTCCAGAGGTAGATTATTGAGAAATCAAGGGACGAGGAGTCACAAAATTGCAAGATTAGAAAAGACCTTAAAGAAATAAAGCTCATCATCCTCTCCAGCTGATCACCCCTCTGTTGCAGTGGTCACCCCGCCTGTTCCTGCAGCTCCGATGGGAGCATCTTCATTAGATGGCTTGTTCCATCTGTGGGCAGCTCTGGCTCTTAGAAACGGATTCTGTGCGAACCCCAGGATTTCCTTTGGCTCCAGGTTTACTTGTTTACCAGTCATAACCGCTTAGTAACTAAAAATAGTCATTATAAAGCTAGATAGCAAAGTGGTCATGAACCAGATTTCTAAGATCAGAGTGCTTTGGTTTGAATCCCAGTTTCTCTTCTTACCAGCAGTGGCCTTGGGCAAGGCACATACATTCTCTAAGGCCTGGTTTCCTCATCTATAAATGGCGGCCACCTCACATGGTTAGGAGGGTCACATGAGATAAAGCATTTGGCACGGTCACTGGTGCGTAGACTTTCTATAACGTTTTATAAGGTTACTACTGTAGTTATTCCTTTCCACAGCTGTCTGAGGTAGAAATTATTATGCCTATTTTTCAGATCATGAAACTAATGGGGCTTCCTGAGAGTCATAGTGGAAGCAGTGGTGTTCAGGGGCAGATAACTTTTGTTCCTTCCACTTGAACACTCCCCATCACTCCCCTACTCTGAATGCACAAAGGCTGCTGCAGGCCGACTAGGGTCACCGAGACAAAACAAAATGTCCAGAAGATGTGACAGTCGTGGCCTAAAGCCAACACTTCCACACTGCAAATTGCCATGCCTTCCTTTTTTTCTTTCTCCAAAAAAGGAATTTCCTTTTGAAAATGTCATTTCATTCATTTAGGTTCATCAACACGTGGATTAGGTGTCACTTAATGTATTTGTTTTGAATAGCTAATATGAAAGGTCTCTTAGGAGGACAACTTTGTTTTTCAGTGTAGGAATGTAGTAAATGTAACAAGATACTGTTAGGTTTGTTTCTACCAAATACGCCCCAGACTGTAACATTGTCAGGCCACATTCTGTATTTTACAAAAGATGAGATACACTTTATATTAGCTGAGTGTTGATCTCTGGCCTGTGAACATTCAATACCAGTTCATGCCAGAGGCACAAACTTCCATCCTTACTGTGTCCAATTTTTCTGTTATCAGTCACTATCATCAGAATCCGAGAGCTTGGTACCAAGTTCAAACCCTTGGTTCTCCTGCAAACGAGTTTTCCTTCAGTTGGCCTTTTCTAGCCTGTGATTATCTGTCTGCACAATTGTACTGTTTCTTGTAATTTTTCTTACCAGAGTGATCCTCAAGCAGGCTTTCCCAGCTTAGACACTAATGACATTGGTGTTGGTTGCAGAAAAGAGTCTGTCCTGTGCATTTTAAGAAATTTAACATCTCCAGTCTCTACCCATCAGATGCCAGGGGCTCCCCCTTTCCCCACACCAGTTGTGATACCAAGAATGTCCAGTTTCCCCTGGGAGGGGACACAATCGACCCCCAGCTATTATGAGGTGGAACGCTTCTATATGTAAACGCCTGTTGCAAGCTGAAGAGCTGTAAGGTGACTACTAGACATTTCACTAAATATCTACTTCAGGTAACGCTCAATGCTGTGAAGAAAAGATACAATAACCACCTGCTTCCAAGCAGCTGTGGCGGGGGAAGGTGATGGCGAGGTAGAATCAGAAGCTGGAAATGAGAGAAGTAGGCCATAAATGCACGTGTCAGACTGGAGATTGTGCTAACCACCTAAATGGAACAGTTGTTCATTGGAAGCCTCGTGTTGCCAGATCTTACAGTGAGTGTGTATCGAAAGATGTTAAAATGCAGATTTTTGTAAAACGTGAAATTTCCCAAATTAGCTCGATTTAAAACAACAATGACATTGCGATGGTCAATCAAAGACTGGAGGTCAAGTTAGGGTGCTGGTTTACAGCCTCTGTTCCAGGTCATGGTTTTAGGGTGGGGGCGGGGGTTGTTTCTTTCATTCTTTCACTTAAAAGGCTATTCGAGGAAATGTTAAACTGGTATGTTCCTCTTACTGTGTACTCTTCATTTTTACCCATGTTTTCCTTTCTCCATTTGAATCTTATCTATCAAGATAAAGTTTACATCTAAAATTTTGACCTAGTTTAAATAAAACAACATTTTTTGGAAAGCGTGAGCATCCTTCACTTAAGAATTCCCCTGAGTCCTCAGCTAAAAGTGAAACCTGGAATGGTTGCCAGTAAATGCCTTTTGTAGCCTTGGAAATTCAAAGTGATTTATCACTCGGTGGTAATAACTGGAGGCCTCCATGTGCAAGAGAGAAGTTAAAGGTAAGGAGGCCAAAAATAACAAGTGTAACCAGATGGCTTTCTTCAGGAGGCGTCCCTATGACTAGCTCCAAAGGGCCCTTGCCGGCCTGGGGTGAGTTTTCTCTTCTCCCTCCGCCTCCTCCTCCTCCTCCTCTTTTCCTTCCTCCTTCTCCTTCCTCCTCCTTCCTCCTCCTCCTTCTTCTTCCTCCTCCTTCTCCTTCCTCCTTCTTTCTCCTCCTCCTTCTCCTTCCTCCTCCTCCTCTTTCTCCTTCCTCCTCCTCCTTCCTCCTCCTCCTCCTTCTTTCCTTCCTCCTCCTCCTCATTTTTTTGTAGCTTTACAGAGTAGTCTTTTAGCGTCAGCCCTGTAGGTAAGGAATCCCTCCCCTTCATGCTCCTAGGTTCTGAAAACCAGAACTGTGGGGTGGGGAAGAAATGTGTGCATGGGCAGCCAAGCCAGATTCATAGGAGCTGTAGGATTGCGGGTTTTTATCTCAGCAGCAAAGCTGGTGATAACCCCTCTTTATATTCTTTTAAGTCTCCAGAGGTAATTTAGCTTTTTATGATGGCGTCCCAGTTTCGTGTCTGACCATTAAGCTCAGTGTGCCATCTTGTTCTTAAAAACAAAGCATGAAATTACTTTGTCAGATGCCTTGAGGAAATCAAAATATGTATTAATTCATACAATTTCTCCTTGTTTAGTAAAGTAAATGGCATACTTTGGCCTGATTTGTTGTTACAGAATTCTGACTTGTCCTTAATAATTATAATTAAATAATCTATTCTAAAATGATGCTGAGAAAGAGCATGAAGTTGACTAATTCATAAGCTCTGCAGCTCATATGTCCCTCTTTTGGTCATAATGGAGGTATGTTCCCAATGTTCAAGTTCTTCAGAGCTCTTCATTGGCGTGTTGGTACCCATGTGATTTTTGTCACAGTACAGTGTGGGATGGTTTGGGAGGAAAAGACACACACACGACACAGAAGGCTAAAAAGGGCTCTAGATTAATCTGGATAGAGTGAATTCTTAGATTTTTTTTTTTTTGGTTTTTCCAGTGAATCTTGAACTGTTATTACACATAGTTTGTTAAATACAAACTATTTAACATTTTAAAAATAAACATCTACTCACCTGAATTGCACGACGTACTTCTAAAAATTAATTTCTTTGTAATATACTTTGGAAAACAGAATTGTGGAGCTGTGGAAGTTCTAGGCTTTCAGGTTATAATGATAACAGCTGGGAAATAATACAGACCCTACCACTTCTTGTGAGAGACTGAATTTAAGTTGCCCTAAGAGTCTCCTCAAACCAGATGTACTTCCAGTCTGATTGGTTTGACATTTGTCTAGGACCTTTGGAGTATAAGCTTATGCAATTAAAAACGAAAATGAGTTTCTATTCTTGAAAGTTCAGAGTCCCTCAAAGCGTTTTTTCCCCTTCCTAAATCATTTTGACTAGTAGTGTTTGTGGTGGAATGGCTTCCTCATATGAAAAATGCTATTATGCAACAGCTGTAGTTGTGTTGCCTGAGTACATGCCAGTTCTGTTCAGATTGAGCCGCAGGGACTGCTTGTTAGCTCCCTGGCTGCCTGGGAGAGAGGGTCATGTAAAATTAATGTGTGAAGAAAGGCCTGCTCTCTGGCACTGTTTGGGGATGCAGGTGGTCTGAAGTGGTAGACAGAAATTAAACTAACATGCTAATCTTTCTGCACTAGAAGAAAAGTAGCTGGGATTCATGCTTCATGCTCCATTGGTTTTAATTTGAAAAATTGGGAAGGGCATTGGCTTCACCCCTTGCCTAGCTCCACTTCTGAATGTAAAGCATGTATAAAGCTTGAGATTTTGAGATCTCTAGGTGTTTGGAATTGAGCGTGTGCTTTTTAGAGGAATGGTGGAAGATATTCTTGTAAGAGGATTCTCCCATACAGACTGCAGGTATCTATGAAAAGACTTTATTCAGGTAATCCTTTGTTAGTAGCAGTTAAATTAGACTGATGATGAACATTTTTCATTAATTCTAAGCTAAGGATAATGTCACATAGGTCCTTTATTCAGCAGTGTGGTAGCAATTTTTAATATACGTATCTTTTTCATATTCTCTTTTCTTTTTCCTGGTGACTTGGCGGTGATCAGTATCTGTCCATTCTCACTTGAGCCAAAGCAGTTCCTTTCAGCATTACGTGTCCCATGATGTCCAGTGCATAACTCTGTAGCATCATTCCTCATGTGGTTCCAGAGTAGCTGGTTTGCCTATCTGCTTCGTCTCTGGACTGGGAGCTTTATCTTCCTGTGTTTGTAACCACAACAGCCAGCATGGTGCCTGGCACACACTGGGTGCTTAATAAATGTTTGTAAATTTATAAACAAGCAAAAGCTTCCGTCAGTGAGCTTGTCCACTTTGGGAAGAAGGAAGGACTAAATAACGAGCCAGACTTTTTTTTCCCGCACTTCTAGGAACACTATTTTATTTAATCCTTAAAACAATCATGTACAATGCGCATCATATCATCATCCCTGTTTTATTTATTAGCCCCACATCTATCTCAGGGCTGGTGAGGAAGAAGAGTCTAAATTTGAACCCAGGTTTTCATCCTCTGCTTATTGTTCTTACCGCTCTACCACAGGAGAATATTTTCTAATATAGTAATCTTTCTAGGAAAATTTTTTCTAAACACTTTTCTCTCCTTGAATTTAGTTGAGCAGTTCTTTTTCAGAATTTAAACCCTCCCCCGAATAAAGGCTAGGAGAATTCCACCAAAAACAAAACCACAGAAACTTGTCAAGCGAAGCTGGAATGGGAAACAGCGATGGAGTTAACTGGAGTCAGAAAGACCTGGGTTTTCATTTCGGCTTCTCTGCTTCTTAACAGTGTGATCTTGGACAAGTCACTTATGTCTCAGTTTGTCTTAGGCAAATTGGGGATACTATTAGTACCTGTTTCATAGGATTGTAGGGATCACATGAGATAATGGAGGTGAAGTACTTGCTGTGTGCCTGACACAATTTCCCAAATGTGACCTGCTGTGGTTGTCATTAGCACAGGGGTACGTTTTATTCATTCATTCAGCAAGTATTTTAGTGCATACTGGATAGAGGGCAGTCCTACTCATTCATCGGTTATCAAAACAAACAAAAACCCCTTTCTGCACAGAATTTATATTCCAGTTGCATTCCAGCAGGGAAGAGCTAGGCAATAGACATAGTGAATATTAGGAACTAAATTGTATTGTGTGTTGGAGAGTGGCTAGTGCTATTAAACAAAAAGGAAGGAAAGGCGGATAAGGAGGATCACGACAATTGTGGGGGCCTCGGGTGACCTTTGAGGTTGCCATTAAATAGAGTATTCACTATGGGCCTTACAGAGAAAATGATAATTGAGCAAAGACATGAAGGCGGGGAGGGAATTTGCCATGTGGAACTCTTGGAAGAGCTGGTGGGGGTGAACAGCAAGGAGGCCAAAGTGGCAGGACAGTAAGGGACAACTAGGGCCTTAGAGGCATTGCAAGAGTAATAGGGGGCCATTGGAGGGTCTTCAGCAGAGGAGTGGCACCATTGCAATCACCATTGCTGCTTCTAATCTGGAGGAGGAACCTGAGCAATGTAGCGCCTTGCTTCTCTTTCTCCTATTAGCTTAACCTTTTATACTTCAGATGTATGGGGGGAAAGTATATTCCACTACCCCAGGGTAGCTGCCCTGCCTACTCTGTGTCATTGATTGAACTTGGCAGTCCTGTGGCTGTCAGGGTTGTATTCCTTGGGAAACAAAGGAAATGATTAGATCTTAAGAGGGAAGGAGAGTAGAATCCTGTAGTAGCACAGCTTGTGATCCTCTTTGAACATGACTTGATGTCTTCCAGGCTTCCCGCGCTGAAGCAGGAAATCTTTGTAGAGGATCCTGGGAGGTGTTGGTTGGTTCAGTGGTTTTTAAATGTTTGTATCTTTTTACAGTGAGGAAGATCCATTATGGGGTAGGAGCAAGAGCTTAAGTGTACTCATTTGTCAGCTTATGACCCATGCTTAACTGCTTCCTCCCAGATAACAGAGGCAGGCAGACCCTCGGCACACACAGCGACCGATGATGTTTCTGTGCAATGTCTCCAGTGAGGATCAACAGCTCTTAAACCTGGCTCTCAGCATCCAAGGCAGTCTTCCACTGTCCTAATTGTAACCTGTTACTCTCAACCAAATTAACATGTAATCTCTTTTTTCACTGCATGCCCAAGAATGTGGTGATAAAAGGGAATGGTAGATGGGATGGGAGCGGGTCATGATGCAGAATTTAACAGACGATCACATGGGATTGGAGCCCGAGGAGCCAGGCTTCATGCCCGGCTTTGTCAGGTAGCTGTGTTACTGTGACATCTCTGAGCCCGCGTTTCCCCATCTCTGATGGATTAAAAGGTATACAGATGTCACCAAGTTACTGGTATTGTGATGCCAAATGTTGGGAACAACTTTTCTGCTGAAATTATTGTTTGGGAACAGAAAGAGGGTGGGGACAGTTATTGTTTAACCTTTTGTAGACAACATCATGTCAAGCCTGGGCATTTTTCCACTGCCTCATTCCCTGTGAGTTGAAGCTTTTGGCTTTCTTCAGGTTATTTACAAACAATTGCATTCTAGAACCTTAAAGATAATGACCTTGACCAGGCCATCAGCTTGTGCCTTCCAACCCGCACACTAACGAGACTTGTTCTCTGTTTAGTGGTCCTACAGATACCTTTCTGCCACTTGTAATACCCCATATTTTGTTCCTTGTGTTAATTATTTGGGGGTAATTTTGGAGGTAGGCGTCACTTAATTGAGTTAAAGCTGTACAATTGAGGGGTTACTCATGAGAAGGAGTAGTATTTTATCTCATTAACCCCTTGTTACCATTTGATAGCAGACCTAATGGAAGAATTTGCTCAAAAGTCACAAGGAGACGCACATAGCTTTTTGGGCCTGATTGATAGACTTTTTGCCATCAGCAATGGAAATGTGGGAAGAAAATTCCAGATGCTAAATAATCTGACGCCAGCAGGTTAAGGCAGTGGGACCTTTTGTTTGAGGCACAGCCAGGAATCTCTACTACAGAGAGTCACATCAGATTCCCCAAGGAGTTCTGATTTCAGAACTGGAAACATGTGGAACACCTCAGAAAAATTAGTATTCATCTGCTCCAGGCCTCAGCTTCCTTATCTCTAAAATGAAAGGAGTGACTAACCCAGTGATAGGGAGATCATTATTATTTCTAATACTTTAAAAACACCTACCAAGCTATTTAAGTCTAAATTAACTCTTTTTTTCCTTCCAGCAAAAAGTTATCAGTGACTGCCATTAACTGTCAATCAGACCCTCTGAGCAGCTCAGATTAAATAGTTATAATACTGAATTGGTATAATTCCAGGGCAGACCAAACAAGTTGATGTTTTAGCTTTATGACAAGCAAATTTTGACTTTTTAAGAAAATTGCAAACAGCTCGCAATCATTGCCACCTGTTGCAAACTGACCTAAGCCAGTTTGGTTGTGCATAGACTCCTAGGGGGGCTTTTGGGGGCGGATTTTGATAGCAGCCAAATTATTGCAGGTGAGTGAGGTTTAGCTACTATCCCACAACCTCGCCACCTGGTTATAACTAAAACAAGCCTGAGACTGGGTTCTGCTACGCATACAGATGTTGATTGACAGCCATCCATCAGCCAGCGAGTGCAAAACAGATCACACAGAATCGCTCTGCATGCTTGATTAAGACTCAGTTGTCTTCTTTGAGTTGCTCCAATCACTGCCTTGTACGGGAACTTGACTCCCAGAAGTGACAACATTCCAGAGGAGCATTCTGTTATCCTTGATAATTAGCATCAAGCAACCTTGACCAAGCTGATCAAGGCTGCTTGCTCTCTGTTCATACATGGGTAGGGATAGCTCTGGAATATTTTGGCCTGTTCTTACAGCTTGGATATATCCTTCATCTCAGCAGTGAGGGCCATTTCTAATATTTATAATGCCTGTTCATAAGGCACGCATTTCACCCCACCCAATCCACCTCTGACATTCAGTTGGCACAGCGTCTGGTGTTGATTCATATGGATAATGGAAGCACTTGCAGGGCCTCTTTTTGAAGCATGAGCTTCACGATCAGAGCCCGCACTGCCTACCCCTGGGAGTGGGCCTTCCTGAATATGATGCCAACTGCATTTAAGTTGTAGCTTAACCTAATTAACTCACACATGATACCACATTACCTATACTGAATTATTGCTGAGTTAATTAGGCATCTTAACGCTGCCTTGGGAACCCCGTTGTGGAAACCACTGTTACCAGTGGTGCTCTGTAGGAGTTAGACTTTGAAATGATCTGTCAGGATTCCTTTGTTCACAAAGCATTGCCTAACTTCCACAAATTCATCACCATCTCTTGTCACGGGGGGAAAATCGCACATGTCAGGACTGTGGGAGAATGTATGACTCCTTCTTCCTTACTCAAAGTGTTCTTGAATGATAATGTCTTTCAGTTACATAAAGCCTGACAATTTACGAAGTGTTTTCACAGAAACTATTATTTCCTGTGTTATTTTTAATTGAGATACAAGATAAAGTGTGTGAATCTTAAGTGTATATAACTTGATGGAATTTTATATATGTATATCCTTGTGTAACCCACCAGTCCACCTAGGTCAAGGTAACAGGAATTTCCAATACTCCTGAAGGCTCTCTTGTGCCGCTTACCAGTTAAGCCCTCTTCCCAGAGGTTACCACTGTTCACAGAAAGAGAGAAGGGAGCCAGAGAGGAAGGAGAGCTTGTGACTTACTCTCCCTGCAGCCAGGAGAACGCATATTTCTAACTCCCACTTGTGTGCTCTTGCTCCCAGAAGACACTGTACTCTTGGACCAGAGGTCTTCCCAGTGGACCATTTTTACAGGCAGCACTAGGTACAAGATGCCGTCCTGCACAAGATTCTGGAACACCCACTGGTGCTTTTCTAGTCAAGTCAATTTTGTTCCCAAATCAGTCAAATAGAACACATTGAGTACTTACTCATGTCATATATGTCACTCTTAACAGAGAATTGTTGCTTTTCCCTTGCAGAGCATTTTTGTTACATCTGATGGTACAGCATATAAAGAAAAAAGGGTTGTGTGTGTGTGTGTGTGCGCGCGCGCACGCACACACGTTCAGGTTCTTCTTTTTTTTAGAAGTAGTAAATGAAAAATTTTGATGTTGCCCTTCGCCTGTCTCCTCAGAACTTCAGAAAAGCACTGGTATCTCTAAGAGCTGTCTGCACTTCCCTTTTCCTTCTTGTGTAGGGGAGTGACGTGTGCCCGGCCGAGGCCAGGAAAGACTCGTTAAAACTACAGAATTAAGGACTGAAACCCAGTAGTGTAGAATCATCTTTTAAAATACATATGGATTCTATTTTTTAAACAGCTTTATTGAGATATAGTTCACATACCATATATTTCACCCATTTAAAGTATACGATTCAGTGGGTTTTAGTACATTCACAAATGTTGCCAGCCATCATCACAGTCAATATTAGAGCTTTTCCGTCACCACGAAAAGAAACACTGCACTGTTCTCTGTCACCTTGCTACCTCCTTCCTCCAGCCTTAGGCAACTGGTAATCTACTGTGTGTTTCTGGAGAATCCCCTGCTCTGAACATTTCATATGAATAGGATCATACGTGATCTTTTATGACTGGGTTCCATCACTTAGCCTAAAACTTTCAAGATTTATCCATGTTGTAGCATGTATCAGTATGCGATTCCTTTTTATGACTGAGTACTATGCCATTGTGCAGATAGATCATTTTATTTGTCCATTCTTCAGTTAAGGCCTATTTGCGTTGTTTCTACTGTAATGCTGCCATAAGGATTCGTGTACAAGTTCCTGTGTGGACATACGTTCTCATTTCTCCTGGGTGTATACTTAGGATTGAAATTGCTGAGTTGTATGGTAACTCTGTTCAATCATTTGAGGAGCCGCCAGACTTGTTTTCCACCCTGGATGCCCCAGTTTACGTTCTGGGTAGTGCTGTATGAAGGTTCTGATTTCTCCACTTCCCATCATTTCTTTGACGTGTTGTGTCTAGCCATTCTTGTAGATGTGAAGTGGTACCTCCTTGTGGCTTTTGATTTGCATTTCCCTGATGGCTAATGATGTCAAACATCTCTTCATGTGCTTATTCACTGTTTGTGTATCTTCCTTGGATACATGTCTATTCAGATCCTCTGCCTATTTTAGAATTACCTTTCTTACTGAGTTGTAAGAGTACTTTGTATGTTTTAGACATCAGTTCCTTATTACATACATGATTTATAATTATTTTCTCTCATTGTATGGGCTACCTCTTCATTTTCTTAATGATGTCCTTTGAAGCACCAAAATTTGAAATTGTGATGAAGTCCTATGTTGTTTTCTTTTGTTGATTATGTTTTTAATGTCCCAGCTAAGAATATTTTACTAAATCCAAAATCATGAAGATTTGCCCATATGTTTTCTTTTAAAAGTTTTATAGTTTTAGCTCTTATACTTAGGCTTTTGATCCATTTTTAAGTTACTTTTTATATAAGGTGTGAGATAAGGATCCAGTCTCATTTTTCCGCATGTGACTGTCCAGTTGCCCCGGCACCATTTCTCGCAGAGACCCTTCTTTTACTATCGAATGGTCTTGGCTCCCTTTTCTAAAATCAGTGGACCATAGATACATGGGTTGGTACAGATTCTTTTTTTCATTTTCTTTTTTTGTTATTCTTGTTTAGTTACTGTTGTCCTGCCTTTTTCCCCATTGCTCTCCCCTGTCCCATCCCCCCACTCCCACAGTCAATCCCCCGCCTTGTCCTTTCCCCGCCATTGTCTGTGCCCGTGAGTCCTCTGTTCGTGTTCCTTTGCTGGCCCCTTCTCCTTTTTCCCTGTTATCCTCCTCCTCCCTCCCCTGTGGCCACTGTCAGTTTGTTCTTTATTTCTACATCTCTGGTTCTATTTTGCTCATTTGTTTGTTTTGTTGATTAGGTTCCACTTATAGGTGAGATCATATGGTATTTGTCTTTTACCACCTGGTTTATTTCACTTATCATAAGGTTCTCCAGTTCCATCCATGCTGTCGCAAAGGGTAGGAGCTCCTTTCTTTCTGCTGCACAGTATTCCATTCTGTAACTGTACCACAGTTTTTTGATCCACTCATTGACTGATGGGCACTTAGGTTACTTCCAGCACTTGGCTATTGTAAATGACACTACTATGAACATTGGGGTGCAAAGGTTCTTTTGAATTGGTGTTTCAGGGTTCTTAGGGTATAGTCCCAGCAGTGGGATTGTTGGATTGAAAGGCATTTCCATTTTTAGTTTTTGTTAACGTTCTGTTATGTAAGACATTATCACCGGGAAGGTGGGTAGATAGTACATAGGAACTCATTGTACTGTATTTGCAACCTGTAAGTGTGATATCTTTTTACCAAAACAAAACATTTTAAAAAATGTTCTTGGGGCACAGGCAAAACCCAGGAGATTTGGTCTTATCTAGTAGTTTCCTCCTAATTATGAAAACACCAGTGAGGAAAATGGCTTCTTGTGTTTTATTCTGATGTGGCCTCCTCACCAAATAAAAGAACATTGCGTCTTGGCTGTAGGAGAAAGAGAGGACCCACGGTGAAGCAGGGAGTGATGTGTCCATGGACCTAGGCCACAGTATGCCCTGAGTGCCGGCCCAGCGTTAAACCGAAGGCCACACTCCTGCCACGTCCCGCTCCTTGCTGCTGCTCCCAGGCCTTTCAGCCAGGCGTCTGCACAGCAGCGCTGAATTTGGAACCCGCTGGGTACGTGACAATTTCAGGAATTGTTGTCAGTGCGATTATGGCATCGTGATTTTCCTTTTTTACAAAAATGGTTTTTATCTTTTAAAGTTTTATACGAACTGTTTGTGGATGATATTATAGGGAAAGTGGACATATGGATGAACAAGACTGTGAGCTGCGGGTGTTTGAAGCTAAGTATGGTTATGTGGCAGTTTGTTATGCTATGTTGTCTTTTATAGTTTTCCATAATAAATAGTTTTGGGTGGGCATGTTCATTTTTAATATAGCATTGGAGATTTGAGAGGCATTTTCACTGGGAGCTGCGTTTGGGAGCTGGACGCCCTTGCCGGCACTGGTTGGAGGAGCGCTCAGGAGCCGTGACTGGAACACACACTTCTCCAGGCAAACCTGAGTTCACAGAGCCTGTCTGGCCCCGTCCCAGGGCTGCAGAGCCCTGATGACATTCGTCTGTTGCTTACAGTGCCCTTCTCGCTCTGGATGTTCTAGATGCTAATCTGCAATGCCCTTTGTTTCATAGTTATGGGAGTTTATCTTTCTGAAGCTTTTTAAACCCATGATTCTGTAAGTCTTAGCACTTTTTTAATGGAAGTTTACATCTAAAATATCCATTTATGAGTATACATTTGATAACTAGAAAAAGTCAGAAATAGTCCGTAGAGAATTTGGTCCTTTTGGAGTTCTAATCACCGATTCCTGTCTTTGTAGAAGAGACTTTTACATGCTTTATTTTTTTCTTGCCCTCTTTCTAAAGGCTAGGAATCCCACTAAATGTAGTAAGTCTTTACCCAGGAACAGAGTTCTTGCATAGAATTGTTGCAGCTTTGTATTCAGATGACTGAAGATTTCAGAACAACGTTGAGTTGAAAAATCTGTACAAAAAAGGGCACCATCTGGACGTTATTCTCTGCTCCACTCTTGGTTTTGCTGGTCCAGTGAAACAGGAGCACCCCAGCTTCTCTCCTGATTGTTGAACTTTGTGATGTAAATGGTGCCAGGCTCTGGAAAGGCTTGTAAAGGCTTTGCCGACTTTGTTTTTGTTTTGTTCTGTTTTTACATATTTTCAATGAAACTGTCCGTGTTGTTTTAGCTGAACGGAGCAGCTTTGAGCAGCTCTAGGTTATTTTACTGTTTTGAATAATGATAAGCGAGTGTCAGAATGAATATTGACCTCTGTGTGAATAATTTGTGTGTAGGAAGAATTTCACCTTTTTCCAGAGCACCCACTGTAGTGTTTTGTTGATGCAGCCTGGTTCAAGGTCATATAGCACCGTGCACTGGTGTTTGACCCTTGACTGAGTGACATTGCTCACATTATTGGCCTCATGGGAGGAGCATATGAATAGTATACCATTTCACACCTACCTGTGTAAAAAGTCCTTCAAATACACTATATTTACCGACCCACCCAACTGAATTTGTGAGAGTAATGACCGTTCATACCTCACGACCAAAACCCGGGGCAGAATTCTAGAAAAGGATGATTTCAGAGCTGCCTCTCTGTGTTATAAGAGCGATTGAAGGCCCGAATGAGGGAGCAATTGTCCGTGAAAAAACTAATCAGGTTTTTAAAACACAAAATGACATGTCCAATGCAGGGGAATGTTTGGAAACTAAGACACTGATGATGATGGTGGTGGTGGTGGTGGTGGTGATGGTAATCACTACAGCTTTATTGTGCTTATTATAATCCTGGCTACTGACTGGTTTCCATGTATTTGTTTTTTAAATACAGCAGTCCCATGGGTGAGAGAGTTATTATTCCTATTTTACAGATGAAAAAATTGAGCAAGAATGGCCAAGGAACTAACCCAAGATTGCATTGTTCATGGGTGGGGAGGCAGGGTTTGAACTTATCGTCACTAGAGAGCCTACTGCTCCATATTTCTGTACCGTTATGGTCCCACCACTGGTGGGCAGTCTTGGCAGATATGCCCACGCTCATTTCTCTTTGCCATGAACAAATACCACCAAATTATAAAGTTATAATACTATTTTTGTGTTCTGCTTTATAATTCTTCTGAAACTCCTGAAAGCCTAGACAAGAAAAGCTTGGCATTAGGTCTCCTGTCAAGAGCGTCACTGAAACGTCAGTGTTCATGATCAGAGACCGAGGGAATGAAATGTGATCCTCCAAGGGTTCACAATGACAGACAGTGAAGAATCTCTCAGTGATTAATACATAGTCAAAGAATGTCAGCTAGATATTTACCCCAAATTAGAAAATAATAACCTATCTAAGCATTCTTTTCCTCCCCTTGAAGATGAGTGGGTCAAATTAGATGCTCTGAAAAATCCTGTCCGGTTTTGACATGCTGGTTCTCAATGGAGCTCACTTAATTCCTTACCCTGGCTTTTCCCCCTCCCGCACTGTGTTCCTGCTGACCAAATACAGTAGCCTGAAGTGCTCATATCTTAAGCATTATTGCTGTTCTTTAGTTTCAGATGTAGGTCAGACATGAAGGGGGGTGGCTGGCATTTTGGCATTTTCCTAAATGTAAAGGTCATCTCCACCTAATTGATCCCACCTGGGCAGTGTTCTGTAACTGGTTAGCTCTCTCTCTGGACACTCTGGGGTGTCATTAGGTAACGGCAACACTGCATTCTGCAGCCTGCCTGTGTGACTGCACAGAGAGACCTGTGTACAGAGGGAAGGAGAGGAAGGAGAACCCCGCTAAGGGGACCGCTGACCATCCGCTAACTGTATTGCTCTCCCAGAAAGCTGTAGGTGAGCAGGGGGACACTGCCTACTCCATTTTCATGTAGTTACAAAAAAATCTGAGGAATGAAAGCATTAATGTTTTTGTTTTTGTTCTGGGTGTGTGCTTACTTTTAAAAATTATTTTTGCTTTCAAATGGATAGATGATCTAGGAACTGGGAAAAATGGAATCGTTATTAAGTGTTACTCTTCGGGCCAAATGAAAACCAGCGCCAGCATCGCCCTATTTGATTCATGAACCACGCAGCTCCCTGGGACTTAGTTAGGGTCAGACGGCGGGAGTTCAAACTTGAGCTCAGCTCATTTTGAGCAAGCCCTGCCGCTCAGGGCCCACATGCACTGGTTGGTAAAATGGGCCTAGTTGCCGTGGTGCCGGCCCCTCACAGAGGCTCTGTGAGCTGTCAGGTGTGTTTATTTCTAAGCCTCTGTGTGGAATGGGTTCCTGAGCCATCCTTCCAATATGTGCGGGATTCCAAGTTATGGGTGGCTTCGCCTCCCAGCTGCCCCTTTCTTTCCTATTCATCTGTCAGTGGTGAAAAACTCTTAAGAAATGATTCATGTCCCATGTCTATGGGGACCATGAGGACCTCAAGTGACTTTTTTTTTTTTTCTTGAAGTGGTTTGAGAGACAAACAAATGTAGTTAATAACAATAACAATGTTATTCCCGGAAGAAGAGTTCTAGCCTGCTATGACTTGTTTTGGAATTTCAAAACCTCCCAGAGGGCCGACTGACTGCTCTGTAACAGGGTTTCTTTTAGACTCTGAAGTTAAAAGGGACTGGGGTGGGAGGAAGGCATTAGGGAAAGAAGCAATTACGTTAAAGTTTCAAAATTGATGAAGTGAAGCAATTTCCCATTCTTGCTAATGCAAAAAGCTCTCCAGATTTATTTATTTTTTCCATGGAAGTCAGAAACCTGTTCTTTTCCTTCAGGGTGTCTGGAGCCCTGCTATGTGGGAGCCCCAGCTCTCGAGGAGACCATTTTTCTTCATTCCCCTTCCCTCCCTGACAGTCTCTGGGGTTTGGGTGTATGTTGCTGGGCAGTAGAATATAGGCCTCAGTTTATTACCATGATTTTTTCCCTCCAAGGAAGAGGACAGCCACATGAATCACTTAGCTAGAGGTCCACATGTGGCTTAACTGGTGGAACTTTTCTAGGCACTTAGCAGACCTTTGGTGTAGCAATCAGCTTGGCATCGGTAGACCAGATTTGTCTTCTTGGGTAGATGAGAACAACATAGGGAGTGAGGGGAGGCTTTGTTTTTCAAGAACATGTTCCAAAATGGTCAGAACAATAATTTGATTCTTTCGTGGTGAGTGCAGGAGAGAGGAGCAGGGTGGGGACGGAATACTGTTCCCCTGCCCACCTTCCAGCTGTACAGAAATTGTTCTAGATCAAGGATACCCGAGTGTTGGGATCCTGCGACGTCTCGACAGCGCTCCTTGCTAGCCTTTCTAACGCGTGCTATTTCCTTTTTTATTACGGACTCATTGTGAAGCCGCTAGACTCCTCTTGATTTCTTCAGGAAGCCTTGTCTGTCATCATGTATTTTGTGGGGTAACAGTGTGAACACACGTTCACACAGTATGATAATGAAATAGTTGAAAAACAAATCCTCACCTGAGGATATCTTCATTGATTTTAGAGAGAGTTCGGGGGAGAGAGAAGCAGTAATCAGTTGCCTCCCATAAGCACACCCCGACTAGGGATCAAACCCGCAACCTTTCTGTGTACAGGATGGCACCTCGGCCAACTGGACAACCCAGCCAGGGCGTGGAACTGTGCCATGGCGTGTGTGTGCCCAGTGTTACGTCTGGGGGAACTAAATTTTGACCTGACGTGGCCCAGTCTCATGGATTCTCTCTGGGTCTTAGAGATTTTCTGTTCTTCCCTTTCTTAAATACCTTTTTTCTGTTCTCCTTATCACCGTGGTTTAAAACCAATTTCCTTCTCTCTGTTGTTCGTAAAGCAGATTTTACTATCACTTATAATATTGGAAGGAGTATACAAACATATGAAAAGATGATATTTTATTTTTTTGTAATGGGTTAGCAAGTATTGATTACCACCTGGTCTGTGACCTCACAGTACTAACTGCCTACAGAAATCAAAATGGGTTTCTAAGGCACCTCCTCAATTAGGGTCCAGTGGTGAGCTGGGTTTCTCAGTTGTCATTTTGTACTGCTAATTGGCTCGGGGTTGTGGAATCTCACTGTCTCCGCTCTCGCTAGTGCTGACTTATCACATCCACTCTCTCTGTTAATGGGTGTTGCCCAATGCAGAATGAATTCTGGAGAGAAGAGGGGGATGAGTTTCTGAGAGATTATCTCCATTTATAATGTGAGTTGCCCTACTTTAGAATTCTACAATACTTAATAAGCCTGGTATTTAAAATCAAATCTCTTACATGGTCTAATTATGTAGATAGATATTATTATCTCAATGTCCTAATGTGAGTTAAGTTTGAAGGCTTTTTTTCCTTTCCTGTTTCTGAAGGGAGGTCCAGCTAATTTATTGCAAATGAAATAAAAAGTATTTTGGAGGAATCGGTTGACATTTAGCATTCTGGTTTGAAATCCCTCTGACTGTTAAATATTTAATGGGCTGCAAAGCATTCTTAAAAATTAAATATGAATGAGTTTTAGAAAACCTTGCAGTGATATAAAAAATTGAGACTCCCCCCCAACCCCATTTCAACCATGAGTGTCTGCCTAGGGAATATTAATTATTTTTAATGAAGATGACATTATATATTTGATCAGCATGGGACGTCCTAGATAATGAAGTTAATATAAATAGGATCGGTCTGCATAATATCACAGCAGAGATTTGCTTTGAATAAATTACTAGTTTTGTCTCCAGAGACAAAACTCTACCCCCTTTTTATTTTTGTTTTAAAGTTAAGAATAAAGTCAAATGACCAGAGAAAATGCCTCTGTCAGGGGGAAAAATTTTCTGCATTTATTGCTTTGCTATTAAAAACTAGTGCTTTATTTACTTTTGTAGACTCATGAGATTTAGAGTACTATAAACATTTTTGTGGGATGTCTAAAAAGAAACATTACCCTTATTACTATTATTACTTAAGAATCACTTTATTGACATTGATTTTTGTAATCCTATATTTTTTTCTTTTAAAAATATCCTAATAATTGATGATATTCCCCTAATTTAATGGCATGGAGCTAGATAGGAGACTCTTGGATTTATTTTTTAATGCTGACCTCTGACATTTAAAAAAAAAGTCATACCTTTTTTTTCCTTGCCATACTTGCCTACTGTTCTTAGGGTTATATTCCATTCTAGTTGCTGTTATCCCAAGTGTCAGCCGTGAATTGGGGGAAAGGGGCCTGAACTTGTGAGTCTGTAATCCTGGTGCTCACTTTTGTAAGAGTGTAAGTTATGTGTGTTTCCAAAAAGTGTTTTTAATTCCATGAGATTTTCTTGAGAAAACCCCATTTCTAAAAGAAATGGCTTAGTCTCTGTATCCTGTCTGTTTGAAAGGATGGGGTAACTTTCAGGAACCGAGTTTTTAATTTTTTCTGCCTTTGCAATGATTGTGGAGAATTTCGTCTCTCTTTCCTGTGTCTTTCCATTTGACTAGGTAAAGCTAACACACTAAAAATGGAACCTGTCATTGCTGTTCCTGTAATTATCCAGCTTTCAAACTTCTTTGGCATTTTTGTTGCATCTCTCAGTACCCCACAACTAATTAGCAACTGAGAGCTCGGAAATGGCATGGCCCTGACGTTCATATTCCTTATTTTAGTTCCTAAACCGTCACCTTCTTTCCGTCTCCCTCTCCCTTTCTCTCCCTGTCCCTCCTTTTCCCTCTGGCTTATTACAACAACAGCAACAAAACTTATCTTCTACTGATTACTTGCCATGTGTTGCCTACTCTATTACCACATTTACACTGTGTTATAAATGAATTATTTTAATGCTACTAATAGTCCTATGAAGTGGAAAATTGTGCACTGAGCGGGGGAGTCTTAGGAGTTAGGTAATGTGCCCTGGGCTGCTCAGTAACTGACAGAGCTGGAATTTGAATCCACAACAGTCTTTGACCCTAATATCCCTATGCAACCCCATATTGTGGTTCAATTTGCTAATAATAATAATAGGCCTTCTATCTGTTGCTGGCAAATTACTCTACTACATGTCCAGATCAGATCAACTCATTCCCTTGCTCTATAACATTACTTCAAAGGCTTACTATATTACCTTCTTACTTCTGAGTCTATATAGCTTTGCTTCTAAGTCCTCCATGATTTTGCTCAAATCTACTTTTTTTATCCTTATTATTGTTTATGATTGATGAGGATTGACCAGCTAGAATGAAAACAAAAAAGGAATATGAAAGAGGCCTTTGAGATGAACCTCGATAGGGTTCTGTAATTAGAATCACATGGTACCTCCCGAAGCACACAGTGCTTGGCCAGGAGGAGCCAGGGCCCTTTGTGTCTAATAGCACAGAACTCTTCCTCTCAGATTTAAAATTACGTACAACATTTTGTTTTGGGGTTTAAATGGAAGAAGACTGGGTGCCTTGGTGCTGCTGCCCAGCACCTGAGCAGTGTGGCATTACCTGGGGTCATTTGACTTTTCCCAGTCCTGGTTCCACAATGGGTCTCAACATTCCTTCCTTCAGGTTTAAGAAGAGCAACGTTTAAAGAAGTGAAAACTTATGTTTATGAAATGACATTTGAGAAGAAAATCAAAGCCATTGACAAGATCTTAGCAATCCTCATTGTATGCATCTGTAAAGGAAAGTTAGAGAAAGACTAAATTTAAAACTAGTGAAGATATAAAGTAAGATGTACATTTGGCCTTACGGCTTCAAGGTAAGGAGTGATGCAGGGTTTTTTCAACCATTAGTGGTTCGACTCTTCTCTTGAACAGTTAATTGGAAAGGATGAGCTCACTTGAGGGTTAGTATCCCATCCTCTTTTTTATAGGAAGAATGAAATAAAAATAAAATACTTCTTCCCTAAGCCTCATCCTATAGAAGAAATTTGTTGTAAAAAAAGTCTGAGGATATCTTACTAGCAATTAATTGTATATCACATTCAACTAATTCTATAATGCAGAGCAAATCTGTTCATTGCATGGAGTGTTTCTTTGCTGGCTTAGTTCTTTAAACTTGGAATTGATCCATTGTGGACACAGTGAAAAGCACCCTTCTTTAGTGCCTGTCCTGAACCCCTTTGAAAGGAAATACTGCAAAATCTGAAAATCAGACAGCTACAGGGAATCTAGTTCACTGCAATCTAATATTATTCTACTGACGTGAAGCAAAAATGTTCACCTGCCTGCATTTTTAGAGCGTTTATGGATTCTTCCCATGTTTAATTAAGGTCGAAGAGATTGTGAAGGGAGGAAACCAGGCAAACATCTGATTTGTCAGGAACTGAATGCCAAGACTGTAGCAAGTACCTCTGCTTCTACTGTCCCTTTGCCTTTCACTTGTTAGTGACCTGGGGGTAAATGTGCATGTATATGCCAGTGTACACATGCACATGCATAGATGTGCATGCACACATGCATGCATGAAGAAGGAAAAAAGAAATAGAAAGACCTCCTTGAGGAATTTATTTTGGGGAGGTAAACAAGGTCAACAAGGACATAAACTCTGGCAGAACCTGTGTCTACAAAGAGAAATGTTTTTAGAGTGATTCTCAGCTTGTTAATGCGCTTATTACCCCCGATGTCTCTTTGTTGCACAGTCTGAGCGTGTCCATACACTGCCTGGCTTGGTTGGTGGTACTGCTCTCTGTGCTCAGAAGATCTGCCGCGGTGTGGTTTAGGTTAATGCCTGACTGCTACCTAAATACTGCTTCCGTGGGACTTATGAGAACTACACCATACAGTCAAAAATAACATGCCTGCTTGATGGGCTGGGGAATTCAAAGATGAGTGAGTGAGGATCCTATCTTCTGGAGACTCACAGGATGTGGGGGGAGGGGTAGATATGTAAACAAATCATTGCAAGGCGCCTTGTCAAGTGTACTAACAGTGGGTTGCTCTCCTTGCAGAGGGATCAGGAAGGACTTTCCAAGGAGGTGAAAATAAAGAGAGCCTTAACTTAGGCTCAGGTAAATTAGAGGCAAAGTGCATTCTAGGCAGAGGAAACCACCTCTTTGCATGGTTCCCTGTGTTATAGATTCCCAGTGGGCTAGGGTTTCCTCATGGTACAGCTTGTGCCCCTCTCATGAATTCATTCATTGAGCGGTTCTAGGCACTGGGGACAGGACACTGTGGGAACGAAACAAAGTCCCTGTGCTCATGCAGCATTCCTACCAATATGGGGAGACAGGTAGTGAAGAGTAAAGTATAGGACAGGTCAGATGTGACGAGAGCTACTGAGGTTGCTGTTTTGTATCATACGGCATTTGAGCAGAACCCTGGAGGCAGAGAAGGAGTAAGTCTATCCAGAGCCTATGTGTTTCAGAAAGAGGGAGCAGGAAGTGCAAAGGCCCTGGACCTGGAAAGTGCTCATCAGATCTGAGTAGCAAGCTGGAGGACAGTGTATCTGGAGCAGATTGAGGTGAGGCCAAAGGGGGAGGGAGGTCAAAGGGCGTGCGTGATGTGGTGGAGCTTCAAAACCAGGGCGCGGACTTGAGCTTTCACGCTGAGTTGGTTGGGCAGTTACTGGAGAGTTTGGGCTTGGACATGACAACAACTCCTGACTTTAGAGTCAGCCTCTAAGTTCAAATTGCAGCCCTGCCACTTACAAACTCTGATTTCCCGTCTATAAAATGAGGCTTGTTACGCTCACCTTGAAAGGCTATGGAATGAGGAGTAAAGTGATAGTAGCTGCAGCAGCAGTAGCAGTGACAGATAAGAGGAAGAGGATTTGTTCCTATTTATTGGCATCTTTTGTAGTTTCCCCATCTTTAAAAACAGGGATACTAATGCATACCTTTCCAGGGGGTGGTAAGGCAGAGGCATGACTAATCAAAGGGCCCGTTCCTGCCTCTCTTCCTCTTGTCCTCTCAGGAAGTCCCACCCAAAGCTTATTTCATCTTTAATTCTAAATATTGGCTGCAAGTGGAGGGGAGCAGCTGTTGGTGCCTGAAGATTTAGAAAATGCTCCTTTGCTACCCTCTAAGTGATCAGCAGTAGTGGGTACTTCTCTTTCCCTCTCCTCCCCTCTTTTTCTTAATTTCTGTTTTTAAAATAAATTTCTTTTAGCCAGACCATACTTTAATCCTTTTGGTACGAGCGCTCTTTCCGCCGCGACACTCCCGGTGTACGAGGTGCCGCGCCGAAAACGCGCACATAGCACATGGTCAGTCCTCCTTTGTGTGAAGACTTTCCTAAGCTTATATAAGATCTATGCTTAATAAAACAATGCTTTTTTCCAAGTGTTGTTTGTAACTTTAATATTAAGAGATAGTTATATAAAATTCTATCAATTATATAAGTAAAATTTATAAAAATTATATACAGATGGATGCCGGATATATCCGGCGCTCGTCCACACAGGTCATCAGATGGGCGCCAGATATATCCGGCACCCGTATCAAAAGGGTTAAAGTATACTTAGTAGAGATGCAGATTTCTGCAGAAGTTGTATAGTGAGACCGTTACTGACATATCAAGGGGACTCACAGAAGCATTTCGATTTGAAAGGTTCCCTAGGGTAGGACTTCGGAGCAGTGAGTAGTGGGCCACCTCCACCAGGACATCCCTGATAATTCTTGTACAGACTGGCTTCCCCTGGGCTAGTGGACTGATGATATCTCACGGAGGTGGGGACCCAGGAATTTGCATTTCATAACAAGCCAACCGGGATTAGTTTTATACCTCTCACGTTTGATAATAACTACCTAAGCAACAGAAATCTGCTTTATATAACTTACTGAGCACCTACTATGTGGTCTCTGTCATAGTCCTCACATAGATAGGAACTACATCCTCACTGCTATGACCGTAACGAAGATACTGAGATACGGTCTGCATTCCATAAAGTCACCCATTGGAAGTGCATAATTCAGTGGTTTTTAGTATATTTCCAGAGTTATGCAACCATCGCCATAAGCTAATTTGGAACACTTTCACCATCCCCAAAAGAAACCTTATACACGTTAGTAGTCTCTGCCCAAAGGCAGGTATTATTACACCCAATTTTAGAGATGGGAAAGTGGGGGCTCTGGACATTTGAACAACATGCCTCCCGCCCCACAGTGAGTAGTGGAGCCGAAGGCCATAGCCCAGCTCCCTTCCTTCCAAAGGCATGCTCTTTCCACCATATCCCTTCCAGGACTCAAGCCAAATTAAATATTTATTTTTGGGGGAGAATAATTTGATGTTCTGGTTTTATCCTTGTTCAGTAGTTTTAGATAATACAGTTTTCCTTTCTGTTCCAATGGGCATTATAGGGTAAATAAATAGGACTTAGTTTTTAGTTCAGTATAAAGTGCAGCCAGATTTTTTTAAATTACAAGAAAAATCGGCTTGTTAAAAAATATGCTAGTGGAAGACTGAAAGCTGGGAGAACCCAGTGTTTGTGTCCCTGGTCGGTGACCTGTCACCTTCCTTCTTTGAGGCTTGGTTCTTCTTCTGTCAAATGAGGAAGTTGTACCAAATCTTTTATTTATTAAGGATTTATTGGACATGGAATAGTGATTACCCTGGATGCTATATATTTAGAGAAAATAATAAGAATTTCAATACCAGCTATGTTTAATTGGGCAAAAACAATATGCCAGACACGGCCTAGCTTGTCATTCCATCCGATTGTAACAGCAAACCCAGAGGTGGTGATTATCACTTTGTTCTGTCTCTGTGGAGTTGGAGGCATTTTGCTTCAATTCCCCTGAGGAAACGTAGGCTCAGAAGGTTTAAATAATTTGCTGTGCAACTGGGGTAGCTGAGGTCTGGGTGATCCCAGGGCCCAGACCTTCGTCCCTACACTCCTCTCCAGGGGAGCAGGAGTTGTCCGTGCCCTCTTTGAGGTTACTGCTAATGTTTACAAACAAATAAGTGCAGTACAATGTGAAAGTAAATATTTAGTGACAGCACTAAAGGGGCTTTCATCTTTCTGTCTCTGAGTAGGTCTGTGAAGGTGTCTCAGATGAGCCTGTGCATCCTGTTGGAGGTAACAGCTGGCAATTGCATTTCCCCCTCTCCTGCAGGCCCTGCTTGCTTAGTGGGTGCAGGTGGACTTCTAGGGACTGCTTGTCACTCTCCCGGTGTTGGTATTGCTCTGCAAGAGGTAAGGAGCCCTGTTTGTTGAGCAGTACTAGACTGGGAGGCACCAGCAGGCACCTCTGCCTCCTATTTTCCAACCTGAATTTACTCCTTTGGCCTCCTCGGCATGTTTATAAAGCCTTGTGCTCAAGTGAACTGCAGATTTAGAGTGTGCTTAGAAAGGTGTACCCCACCAGGTCCTATCAGTAATCAAGGGGGAAAGGTCACTTTCTCAAGGACCCAGCTTGCATGTGGATTTTGTAAAGAACCCCGAAGAAGTCAGTTTGTTGAGACTGGGAGCCAAGCTTGTAAAGGCACTGGGAACATGTGAAAGCCATTTCCTGGAAATACAGTTTTACCAAGTTTTGTCACTTTGGAAAGCTTCAGAAATGCTGACTTGGAAAAGTTCCTGGCATTCGAATGGGGACACTGATCCTCTCAAATGACTTTTTATTCCTGGGAATCATTGCTCTTTTTGAAGGCGTTATAAAAGTTACTATGTATGGAGCTCTTACGGCGTGTAAGGAGTAAGTGCTACGTGTACTGAAACTCCCAGAAACCCTGTGAGGTGCCTGTTATTATCACCTCTATTTTACAGATTCGGAAATGGGGCACATCTAACCTCTTGAAGGGAACAACAGGATTTTTTTTAAAACTCCCCTTTCACATTTCTATTTTTTAGCCCTAAAACTGGAAGACGCATTTTAAACAGCATTTATTTACTTATTAAAATTATATTGTGCATCTGAGCACAGAGAGCCATTGTCCATCAAGATGCGAGTTAATTATTGTTGAGACTCATGGCATGTCCTGCTGGAGCCCTTGCAGGCCGGGGCTGTTGCCATGGCGCTCGACGTGTGTGACAAGCACCCTGCCTTCGAGAGCCTGAAAAACAATAGCCAGGAGGACGTGGGAGACATTTATGCATCCATGTTAGTATCACGTTGATTGCAGAATGGCGAACTGCTTTGATTCATGTCCTAAACGTCCACATTTAAACCCACTGTTCTCAAGATGGGCTTTCTCTCTGTATTTAAACCGTCATCTGAAAAAATTCATCCTTTCAATCATTGGCCGCTCCTCCTGCAGCGTTTTACAGATATGTTTATAACATTTTGAAAAACAATTCAGATTAGATCAGCAAATAGGATTTTCTTGAAATATCCAGCCAGATGGCAGAGAGACCCAGCATTAGTGGCTTCTCTGAAGTCTAGCAATTGGTATTTCAATAAAGTTCTAGCACAACAATAGAGTGGGGATTTTAGGATGACTGAGTTTTTATATAACCTACCCCTGTTTTTCATTTTATAGGTGAAGGAGACTAGGCCTAGGGAGGCTGAATGGCCTCCCCAGGCAGAGAGTTAGTTTGTAAAGTTGCAATTTGACACTATTAATTTTGTGAAAAGGTTTGATTTATAGTTTCTATACTTAATGATTGTACTAGAATAAGTATCTCTTTAAATAAAAGGATATACCAGAATTGCATTTATAAAAATTCTTTCTATTTGGATATGGTAGAAATGAATATTTCATTTGAAAAACCTCCAAACAGTCCTGACTGGTGTGGCTCAGTGGGTTGGGTGACGCCTGGGTTGTGGGCCAGGTCCCCCGTTAGGGGCGTGGCAAGAGGCAACCGATCAATGTTTCTGTCGCACGTTGATGTTTCTCTTCCTCCCTTCCTCTCTCTCTAAAAATAAATAAATAAAATCTTTAAAAAAAAGAAAGAAAAACACCCAGACAGACTCACAGCAGCGTGTTTGAACTAACCCTTATCTCAAAATGCAGCATTGCATCTGTGTTCCCAACCACAGCAGTTTTTCAGTAAGTTATTTCGAAATTGTGTTTTAACAAGCATTTCTCACTCTCAGTCCATACCATTGCCCCGGTGCTGTAGGCATTTATGCAAAATTGAGTGAAGCAGTCCCTCAGAGGATTTTATAATTTTACAGAGGAAATAAGACACATGGGAAACTTCAAATTCAGGGTCCTTCAAGTGTCATTCTAGAAACTGATCCCGTTTGTTTGGTTCCTAAAGTTGTCGCAGATCCTTGGGGTGGAGACTGTTAGGAGAGTGGGCGCATGTCTCTGAGCTTGTGGAATATAAGCGTTCTTAAAGCTCCTGTTTCATCAAGTCACTCCCCAGTTAAAACTCCTTTTAACAGCGCTTTGTTTTTGGCAAACAGGCATTTATTCATATACTCATTCAAAATATACCTATTAAGTGCCTCCATCTGTATGAAATCCAACTCTTCTTCCTGGTTTGAAATACCTCCATATTCTAGCCTCCTCATCTCTATTCCATTTGGTTCAGTTTTAGTTCCAAAAGCTCCCGCTCCCCCTTAAGAAGCTGACTTTGTATTGTAATTATTGACTTCGGGATCTTTCTCCAGAAATGGGAGCTTTTCCTAAAAAGAAGCAATGTCCTTATCTTTGAACACCCCTCCCAGTATACGGGCCAGTGCTTAGTAAGTCCTTTATAAGGTTTTTCTTGAGGCCGAGAGAGTGTCGGGTGCACACAGGCAGGGGTTTTGTCTGTTACACTCATTCTTGTATCCCTGTCATCTAGAACAGTGCTCGGTTGAAAACGCTGAGTACAGACCCTCTCTGTGAATGCTCTGAAGTGCTCTCACCCAAGCTCGCTTTCTCTTTTCCCACTTAAATGTGACCTCAAAGTGCAGCCCTAGTCCCTTCTCCTCGGAGTAGTCGGTCCCTCTTCTTACCCTGCTCCCAACGCCTTGAGCCTCTGCCAAACGTACGGAGTTCGTGCCGAGTTCTGTATTGTGTTCACTATTACTTCTTACTTTTTAATCTATTCTCCCAACTGGAGAGTGAGCTTCTTAGGAATGCAGGGCCATCTTCTACATGGTTTCTGACTCCTTCAGAAAGGACATGATGGATTGACTGAGTTACTGATTAAACATTGTCACTTAGTTTGGACGGTTAAGCATTTCAGGATTTCCAGTTGCCTTTGTCCTTAATGGATGGATTCCCCAAGACCCAAGCATCTGTGTAGGTTTGTGTACACACAGAACACTAGATATTGAAGGCTCATACACCTGAGTGCCTCCCCCACCCCAAGAATAAATGCAAAGCCATTAAATAACCCCCCTCTCTTTTTTCTTTCAAGGTGAAACAAAAAAAAAAGAAAAAGAAAAAAAAGCTTTAATGGAGATCTTGGGGGTGGGGAATGGGGGAATTAGAGTTAGGGGAGTGGGGGAATTAGGAGTTAGGGGAGTGGAAATTTGGCACCATCTGCAAAGCGTTTGGGCAACTCAGCTTTCCTTTTCCGAGAGGTTGCCATGTGCATTGTCATGAATATTACTTATAGTCAAGTTACATTGGCTAAAGGCGGAATCTTTCCAACATGTGGAACTGATTTACTTGCCTTTTTCCCTCTTACCCCCTTTGAAAGCCAAAACAACAACGACACCAAAAAAATCCAATAACCCTTCCGAAGCTTTATTGCATTTAGGGAAGTGTTTCTGTCCTGTTCTGCCTGTCTTTGTTCTCTGGGTTTATATTTACCCACCGCTCTCCTGGTTTTGAATGCTGCAACAGGAAATCAAGTGATCAAGACTAGAAACTTTGCTTGCTGAGATTATTGCTTTAGATTTTCCCTGCTAAATCAAGACTGCAAACTACTCTTTTTTGGCGGTGATTTCTTTTGAGGGGTAGAGTGGGCCAAAACAGGCAGCCCTTTGTAAAGGTGACACTTGTCACTGACGTGTGACTCTCCCACATGCTTTCTTGCTATTCAGAGTTCATGGTGGTTTGAAGGGTGTTAAGTTAAATGCCATCAGACTAAAGAATTAATAGTTTGATTCTTTTGTGAACTTGAAGTATCTGCAAGACTCCCTGTGTACGTTTAGAGCCAAAACAGGACAGGGAAGGAAAGCTGAGTGAGGGGGGAACATTTTTTTATTTTTTATCTTAAAGTGAAAGGATACCTTCCTCCTTTTTTTGCTAGCTGGTTGAGTTACCCACCACAAAAATGATCTGAATGATTTAATGCTTAGATTAATGGATACACAAATGGTTACGTATGCTTACTATGTACAATGCACTGTGGTAAGAAATGGTGACATGGACAAAGTTAGAACCTAGAAATCCAAAAGAACAGAAGGAAATAGAGTAAAATGTAAATAATAATTGACTTTTACTGAGTAGTCAGGCAATAGATTTTTTTCCCTCTTCTTCCTTAACATACTTTCAAATTTTCTACAGTGAACATGCTATTTTAATTGTAACATAGTCTTTGCTACAGAAGTTCAGAGAAGGACGAGGTCGCCCACTCCTACCAGAAGTGGGAGGTTGCTTAAGAATAAAGAGGAACTGGAGTTGGTAAATAGCTCTTCAGATATGTTTGCTCTCTCCCCATATCTCCATCATAGAGTAACTAAAGAGAATACTCTTTAAAGATTAACAATAATAGCATAGACTAATAATAGAATAACTATCAGGGCTGTTTGAGTAACTATTCTAATGGTATATGAAACATATTTATTATGTTTTTAGTGTACTCTATGTAAATTCATCCTCACATTTATGTTTTTATGAGGTTAAAGGAGTTAATACATGTAAAGTACCTAGTGCAAGACAGATAGCACTATATAAGCAGTAGCTATTACCATTTTTATATATAGCAACCTTTAAACCAGAACAAGGAAGTCTGCTAGACCAGGACACGGGCACCCCGTGTACCATTTGCGCAAGGTCATCCATTGTGTACTGATGAGTTTTGTTTTAAATTTCCAATGTAAGCCTCTTCCTCTGCCATGATTTTTAGTCCCTAAACATTTCTCTTTGTCATGAAACTGAAATAGCTCTGTTTCTCGCAAGTCACTGTGATATTCAAGGTCTAATTTTTATAGTGAGGATCAGGCACCCGCCCTTGTGTTTATTTTTGCCTCTGCAAGCTGTACAGGTGGGGATCCAATACAGATGGTTCTTTGTAGAGTTTAGTTGTAGCTCCAAAAGTATGCCCCCTCTTTTGAGTGTGACAACTCTTTGAAAACTGTTTGTCATTATCCATTATAAAGGAAATGCATGCTCTATTTTGAGATGGGGGATGGAGGAGAAAGAAAATATATTTTGTATTCCTTAATCACAAGCAGTTACTATTTCGGTTACTTTCTAGTTTTTACATAAGTTTTTTCTATTATATTGTGTTTACCTAGAAGATGATGCATAAACTTGGAATTAAGGCCTGCTTTGCATCCAGACTGGCCACTTACTTAGTTGTGGTCAGCTTTGGGCACATTACCACTCTCAGAATGTCAGTTTCCTCAACTACAAAATGAGGATGAAGTAGAACTAAATAGAAGGTTGTTGTGAATATTAAATGAGATGTGTTATAAAGCGCCTGAACCATCCTGGTCCTTGATAATATACATAGTAACAATGTTATATGTAATGCATCTCACACACACACACACACACAGTAGAACAATATTTGTATATGTAAATGCTGCTTTTAAATATTAACAACGACAAAATTATTGTACAAGCTGTGCAATATATTCTTGATTGGATGAAGAGCAGTTTAATCTTTCCCCTATTGTAGGACATTTAGGTTATTTTCGATTTTTCTTTTTAGTGGTAACTTTTCTAATATTCTCAGCAGGCTATTTTTTTTAGCCACTTGTATTCAGAATGAACAAGTTGGGAGATTTTTAGAAATGGCTGAGATTTATAGCACCAGATTTGTGACCTCTAAATGCAGAATGATAAGTTTCCTTAGATAATGTCATTTTGTGGACATTCCATATGTTCAACAGTGTGAGGTTAAATAGCCTGTTAAAAATCAGACAATGTCCAATCTGGGCAGGAGGGATCCCTTAAAACCTAGTAAAAGATTACTCATGGGGCATGCTTAGGGCAGAATAGAGGCATGCACATGTTTCCTTTCCTGAAACACTTAAATTAAGTTGCCTTTCATTCCCTGTGCAGTGATTGTTGGAGTTTGTTTTAGTGACAGCACTTTCTCTTTTAATGGTTAATGTGAGCTGCTTGAGATAACAGTGGTAATCTAGATTTTCTTCCTCTTTGGGCACAGTTCCTAGATCATAGGAAGAAATCCAGAGCAGAATTAAGCTATTAGTGAACTGTCAGCCAAATTGGCCTGGGGCAGAGACCTGTAAACATCAAGAGAGTAATCTTTTGAATAAAAATTCAGTCCTGCATTTTCTTAGCAGAGATCAGGGAGGGAGACCAACAGAACCTCATTAGACTTATAAAGGTATTTATTTCTTCACTGCAGCATTGTGCTAGATACCGTTCATTTAAATATCTAGTTAAAATTTGGCAGGGCTGTTGGAAGAGTGAAGGTAAGACCAACTGTCTGGACTGACCATCTTATTAAACGCTCACGTCATCGTTCCTGTTCCAGCAAAGTGGGATTCTCTTGCCATCTGTTAAGCAGGCCCAATTAAATAGAGAAATGTGGGAGGGAAGGAGATGGGGCAGAGGAGGCGGGTCTGTGGCATAGGGACCAGGAAGGACGGTGGTGCAGCCCATGGGAGGTGAGAGAAAGGAGGTGAGGCTACCTAGCGCGTGCACATGCGCGCGCACACACACACACACACACACAGGTACAGAGTGAGCAGACTGTCTTCTCTTGCAGTAGAGGTAGGGGGGATTGTATTCAATTGGTACATGACTCTTTAATTTTTAACTTTATTTGAATTGAACTTCCCTTTGTGGGGAGATGGGAGAAGGCCGTGCTTAGGGAATAAAGGAACAGAATATGCAACAAGGAGATTTGATTAAATTGTGTTATGTAAGTTTAGAGCATCCAGGTTGGATGCAACTCTAATAAAGACACCTTTTTTTCTTGCGGAAAACTCAGGTCTGTGCAGCACCATTGGATGGGGAGCTGAAGAACTGAGCAATGTTATGCACTTAGAGTTGGAGGGAGCAATTAATATGTAGCCTCAGGGAGGGCTCAGGAGACCTTGTCTGTGAATTCCTGTGTGACGCTCAAGTGGTACAGTCCTGGCTTCATCTGGAGTACAGATCGGGGTGTTGATTTTTCTTTCAGTATTGATAATAACTAAGTTAACAGATTCTTGTCCTTTCTAAAAGTGTGCAGTTTTAAAAACATACAAGGCCCAGGCTGGGTAGCTCTGTTGGCTAGAGCGTCATCCCAGTACACCAAGGTTGTGGGTTCAATACCTAGTCAGGGCACATACAAGAATCAACTAATGAATGCCTAAATAAGTGGAACAACAACAACAGCAAAAAACATAGAAAAACTTTTGACCAGGGTATATTTTAAAGAGGCTGCCTAGAATGCATGTTTAAAGTAAACTTATTGAAGTATGGCATACATACAGAAAAATGCAGTCATACATGTGAAGCTCAATGAGTTCTCACAAAAGTGAACACATCCCTCTAACCAGTACCCAGATAAAGACGTAGAGCCTTTCAACCTTCCAGAAGCAGCGTTTATGCCGTATTCTGTTCACTGTCTCACAAAGGGTAGCACTATTCTGACTTCTAGCAGGATATTAGTTTTGCCTGTTTTTTGAGCTTGATATAAATGAATCATACACTTTGTCCTCTGGTATCTGGCGTCTGTCACTCAATATTAAGTTTGTACACTTGTGTGTTCATTCTCATTGCCGAATACTCTATTGTGTGAATACACCACAAATTATTTGTCTGTCGTATTGCTGATGTGCATTTGGGTGTTTTCCAGGTTGGGGCTACTGTGAGTAGTGCTGTTATGAACAAGTCTTACGCTTTGCTTTGGATAAACATATGAGCACGTTTCTGCTCCGTTTATACCAAGGATGGGAACTGCTGGGTCATGGGACAGGCATATAAGTAAGTTTAGAAGACATGGCCACTTTTCCAAAGTATTAAAGAAAGGTCAGTTTGTCTTTAGATCATAGAACTCCGTTCTCACGAGCATCAGAATAAGGCATCTTGTTGTTGTTTTCTTTTTTATTGTGGAAATAAATTTAACTAATAAAGAGGATTCAGTGAAATGTTTCTAGTTAAGAGAACCGTTTTAAACTACTCACCCATTTTATCTTTTCACTATGCAGTAAAACATTTTACTTTCAGTATTTGACAGGAAGGAGAAAGAGTGATGGGCAGAGGTGGGCACTCTCTTTGCCCATCCTTGGAGGGCTTGGTACACTGAGGAGAGAGTTCAGACTCCCTCTAGGGAGTCTCAAATTAAGAGTTCAAATTTCTGGAGTTCCTTGGCTCCTCCAGGGAACTGGTATAAGGGAATGTGACAACTTGGAAATAGAATGCAGGATACCTACCCACCCATTCCCTAACCCTGTTACTGTGGGTAAATCATCCACGAGGACTAAAGAAACTGATCTTTCGGAATTGTTCACCATTTTCATGTTTCAGGAAAACTTTTCCATTTTCATTTTCCAAATCCTTTAGCAACCAAGAAACTCTTTACCGTTAAGTCAACAAAATGTCAGCTAGGTATATCATTTGGAATTCTTGACTCAAATTAAAAACAAAAGCCCCCCAAATCCTGTATTCTATTCCTTTCACAGTTTCACACAACAATAGAAAGTCATTAAAAAAATAAAACTTTTTCTGGGATTCTTAATTACTCCTGACATTGGTCATATGTATGAAATTATAACAGCACATTATATCTTACTTAACATGAAATGGAAAGAAAAAACCCAAATCCTTATTTTTTTTTTTTTTGCCTACATGCAGGCATTAGGGTTTCTAGATTATCTGGAACAAAAAGGTGAGGTGAATAAACGTAATAGTTTTACTAAAAGCAATGCCTGTTTTTAACTCCAGACATAGGTTCAGACCTCAGCACTTGAATTTTTACCTGTGATGCATTTTCTAACTCTTGAGCTGTCGTTTTTAAATCTGTAAAATTGGTTTCAGATCCCTGCCTTTCCTCCCACATAGGGTTGCTGTGGGGATCCAATGCGACCGTTTATGTGACATTATGAACTATGAAAGTGCTAACCCTAAGCCTTTGAGAGCTGGGCTGGCTTAGCAGACCCTGTGCTTTAAGGAAGATGAGTCCCGGCCGCTGACCTCGAGCAGCGATTTTCAACCTTTCCCTCTAACGGCACACATAAAGTCATTGCCAAAGTTCTGTGGCACACCAAAAAATATGTGTATTGAACATTTTGCCAAGCTGACAAAAAAAAGCAGGTATACTTTTTATTCAGTCACACTGGATGGCTATTGTGTTGGCTGTTGTCATGTTTTTCTTTGGCAGTCTAAGGGAAAAGAGATCAGTGCCGCTGACTAAATAATCAGGTATCACATGTTTTAAAAATTCTTGTGGCACACCAGTGTGCCTTTGCCGCACACTAGCTGAAAATCGCTGACCTAGAGTGTGGCGGAAACTCCCTCTGTACCTTGAGAGCCTGTGCACACACACAGGCCTGAACTTTTAACCTTGCACCAGACGCCGCTGGCTGACCTGTTTAGTTATGAGTTCCTTGTCTAGATTCTTCTGGTTTCTCACTAACACCTCTTCCCACAGGGGAAAGGAGACAGGCAAAAATTGTTGCTTTGGTGAGAGCCCCAAACTATTACAGGTCATCTTTCACTTCTGGAGAAGGAGTTACAGGGTTGCACAGAACAGGCAGTCAGAGTCACCACTGCTCATCTCTGTAACTTCCTTCGTGCTTTTAAATTTTTCTTTTACCCACCCACATTTATTAGGTGTAGAGAATACAGAAATGCCTACAAGCCATAAAAAGATCTACATAAAAGTTTTAGCAATCATTATTTATAATTGTTAGGATAATAAGTGAGTAAACAGGGACTGAAACAGCCACACAGACAACCCCCGCCCCATATATTCCTAATTACTGCTGAGAAATTCATCATTCTTTTAACACTGGAATTTCACTGCCAGAATGAAATCAGGAATTGACCACACTCATTAAGATCTGGAGACGCTACAGGAATTAGGTTGATTTTTAATAAAAGTGTTTTCTTGGTACTGAGCAGGTTTTAAAAATCAAATTCTATAAAAATATAGAACGTGGTCTGGGAATGTGCGTGGCAGTGACATTGACCTAGCCTCTAAAAGCGTTATTAGGTGTTTCCCAGAAAACTGGGAACTTAGAGTTGTGGGAATGGAAGTCTACAGGTTCATAATCGCTTTCCTGAAACAGGATTTGTTTTAGGATTCAGAATGCCTATTAATGATAAAACACCCCCAGTCAGATCTGGAGCAGAACCCTATAATCAAATGCATTAATACGTCTGCATCAAAGTGAATGAATGCTCACACTAAGTGGTGTAATGAAGACTATAAATACACCTCAGTTGAAGTTGGGATTTACTGCCACATAAGTTCAGGTTGTGTCATATTTTACTAACAAACATGTCACGCAAAGCTTTTGATTTTCAGTGTCTGTTGAATTTGGGAAGTCACAGGAGGGATTGCTGGTCTGTGTTATGTTTGGGTATGAGCTCCTGACAGGAGTGTGTTTTGTGTGGGCAGGCAGCAAATTCGTATGAGACGAGAGAGCTAGGAGCGCCGGCTATGGAGTCACACTGCCTGGGTTCCGATTTTAGCCTTGCCAGGTGACGTTGGGTGAATTATTTAGCTTCCCAGGGTCTTACTTTTTCCTTTGTGGAGCTGCAGTAATTTTCTTCTAAAGGTTGAATAGGATTTGCATGTGAAGCACGTGTATTGCATTAGGCACTCAATAAATGTGCATCAGTTTCTTCATCTCTGTAATGGAGATAATGACAATGCCTGTCGCAGACATGTTATACCTATAACATGTACCTATTTAAATAAGTAAATAGGTATAACGTGCTGAGACTAGTGCCTGCCCCATCATCGGCATTCAGTGAAGAGTGACCAGTATCTCTGTTATTATCACCACTACTAAAAGTTTGTACCTTTCCTGTCGGAGTCGTTTTTAGGAAAGAAAGAGAAAATAAATGTCTGTTGAATGAATGAGTGGAGCATTAGAAAAATTATAATTCATAATTAGAATTTTCTAGACTATAACTCCCAGTCCATTTCAGTTCTTTTCAAGGTTGTTTGCTTCCTGCCCTACAACACCACCCCCTAGCACCTTGATATTCCTCCATTTGCACCATACTTGATGAACTTGGCACTTGTCTTTCTCGTCACAACCATGCAGGTGTGTTGAGCTGTCTGGGAAGCTGTCCCAGATGCTGACAGACCCTTGGCAGGAAGATAGAAAGGCAGAGGGGATATTTTGGCTGACATCTCCAGGTCTGACTCCTTACTCATCCATCTGGAGAGTTCCAGAGGTATCTTTAAAGTTTTAGGATAAATGATGAGGCTGTTGCTCCCTTTTTTTTTTTTGGTGCCTCTACCAGATACATATCTTGGATTCTCATTTTTTTCTTTTGCTGTATGTTAATCCCTTGTGATTGCTTAGTAATGACAGGTTTTGATAAAGTCCTAAGTCCACAGAGATGTCTTAAATGTAGGCAGTGTACGGAGGCGTGGGTACAAGCCCGTGGAAGAACGTGTGCCCGTGCGTTGCAGCGTGGACTGGCGTCTTGGCACGGCGGTCCCGTTTCCTGGCGTGTAAGCACCAGGTCTTCTCTGAAGGCCTCACATGGTTGGCAAGCCCTGTTCTTGTTCTGTTGCTCTCCCGAAGGGGTGCTTAGGTAGCTAAGGTGATGGATAATTTGGGGTAGGTAGTGGTTGGACAGGGCCATGAGAGACTATGGAAAGAATCCTTTTGAAAGAGCTTTATTACATTGGATGTTAGTGTCTGTAAACAATTACAGCATTCATAGAGTTCAGGATTTAAATGAGAAACACAACTTTGTCAGATTATACCGGTCGGATAAAATGGCATGGGCTCCGGAAATCTATAATTAAATGTATTTTTGAAAATGAAAAATATAGTGTAACATCTGGTTTATTTCACTACAGAAGAGCCTGGGTATTGCTTATGTAAGTGTGATTGACTTTGGCTGATACTTAGATTTCTCTGTGAAAAATAACTATTTCAATTAAATTTTTTGTGCTTGACTCTGTTTATGGTGTAAACAAATTATTCACACACACTCCTACAGAAAATGGCTGTGTTATTTAGAAAATCTAATGCTCATTCATTTTCTTTTTGTTGCAGCGAATATTCAACTCCTTTGTTTACACTGAGAAAATCTCAAACGGAGAAAGTGAAGTACAGCAGGTAAGAGGTTATTTAGTGTTTGACCTTCTGTCTTGGCTTTTGGATGTGGCTTCATAGTCTTTCCACACAGCCTCTGTGTGGGGCTTCCTGTTCTCTGAGTTTGAATTCATAGACACCCTAAACATGATGACGGTAGCCTCACACTTCAGTTTCTTGCAGGCAGTTGAAGTAATAGTCATATGGCTGGTTTTCTGTTACATATTTCTTTGGAAATATTATTGCATTTCTGTTGTTTTGGAGATTCCTAAACTACTCCTGTTTTAAAATATTAGGAAATTATTTCATCTGATGTAGGAAAAAGTGCCCAGGTTTTAGAATCAGACAAACTGCAGGTCAGACTCGGGTTTGCCTGCTTACTCCGTGACCCCCAGCGAGCGATTTAGCCTTTCTGACCTGCAGGTCCCCAGTCTCACATGAAAGGAATAGAATATCTGCCGTGTGAGATTCTGAGAAGTAAATGAAGTAATGTCACATGGAGCGTAAGTGAAGTCCTTACGGAGAAGGCCTGGCCATAGAAGCAGCTCAGGAGGTCCTGGCTTCTTTTGTTCTTTCATTTCTCTTTCCTCTTCTTGTACTCTTCCTGTGCTTCCTTCCTTCCACCTCCTTTCAGTGCTCTGTAAGGTCAGAAAGTTCTGAGGGCAGATTCTATTCGCTTTATTTATAGCTGGCTTCAAATGGACTGCTTCCCAAATTAAAACATAGTGTTAGTGAACTTGGTCATAAATAATTGATCTGCACTTGAAAAGAAGGGTGGTAAAGAGGATTCTGGGTTTTACTTTCAGCGAATCCACCCACTTCATTACACGATGTGACCATCAACCGGTCATTTGATGCTGGGCTGGAAATTTAAGTAATAAACAGGACCAAGTTAAAACCAGAGTGTAGCAGAGTACTTCCACAGAGTAAAGAAGTCACTGTAGGAAAACACATAACAATTTAAACTCTCTGAGATGCTGCCTTCGTTTTATTCATGGAAAACAGCTTGACTTGACCTGAACTTCGGAAGTACATACAAGAGGCAAAAGCTTTGCAAGTGTTACTAGAGTGGAGTTATATACAGGATAGTTATTTACAATAAATTCCTGAAGTGCAGTCTTGAAGGTCAGCATTTCCTGTTTATAGGCATTAAAATTTTTTTATTTTTTTCAGATTAAATTTATAGGATGTAAGCAGCCACATATGTATTCTTTTTCTTAGCTTTAGAGATTTAAAAAAACGAATGACCTGAAATTATAATGAATATGAAATGATTTGCTATCTTCATGATTGCTGTGTTATTTTTGTTCCAGCAAAACTGGAAAGCACTTTAGAATCATGACATTGAAAAGGGTTTTACAGGGGGAGCATTTCAGCACAAAGCATGTTTAAGGAAACTTTTGGGGAAACCAACAGCCTCTTGATAACATTTTTAAAGAAACTGATCCAGGGATATCAGCTTTGCTGCTTTCTCTTAAGTAACAGATACAAGTTCTTCCTTCAGCTGTTTTCAAACATGCAGGTTGTTTTGCTTTCCTATGCTGATGTCATTGCTTTACTCAACTGTGAACAAGTTTGGGAGCGTTCAGTGATAACTTTTTTACATTATAGCAGCTGATTGAGCACTTATGGAACACTGGTGCTAGGCAATTTCAGTTTATCATCACATTGATTTTCCTGAATAACCTTGCAGGAAAGGTATTATCTTTATTACAGATGAGGAAACTGAAACTCCCAAAGACAAGTTACCTGTAACCTCAGGATGATTAAGTAAGCTAGTTTTCAAAATAAATTTGACACAGAGTTATGTTATTTTTATTTTAGCAGAATTTATTTTAACAATTTGTGTTTTCATCCAAAATAGGAGTCTCTTCTAACTCTTGTTTTTATCTGAATAATTCAAATGAAGGAGAATTACCCACATACTCAGTTCTGTCTCTCCTCTCTCTGAATGTCCGAAGAGTTCTCTCTGATCCTGACCCAGAGTGTACTTCTGAATGTCTCCAGTCTCTTCAGTGTGTCCTCTGGAAGAGCCCTGAACAGACCTTATGCCTCTTTTGCATCCAGTATTTGGAGATAATTATCATGTCATTATCATTTGGCCTAAATTTAAAAGTACTCAGGGGCTACTCATAGACAGAGAAGAACCGGTGGTTATCAGAGGGGAGGGATGTTAGGGTGATGGGTGAAAGAGGTGAAGGGATTAAGAAATAGAAGTCAGTAGTTATGAAACAGTTGCAGAGATGTAAGTAAAACAGAGGGAATACGATCAACAATGTTGCAATAACTATGTATGGTGCCAGTTGGCCTATTGGCTATATCGAGGGGACACTATGGAAAGTTTCAATATGTGATTGTCTAACCACTAAGCTGTACACCTGAAACCAAAACAAAATGAAATTGGAAGGAAGAAAAAAAGAAAGCAAGCCCTGAAGTCCTAAATAGTTTCTTCTTCTTTGAGATGACTTGCATTTCCTTTCAGCCCTGTGGTCACTGAAACAATAACAATGATAAAAGCTTGTATTTGCGTATGATCTGAATACCCCACTATCTCTTCACTGTGGTGCTCCTGCCGGTTGGGTTGGACGGGAGTTATTCCACTTTGTAGTGAGGGAAACAGAGACTCCCAATATTTGCTTGACTTGATTACCCTGAGATGCTGGATAGTGCCTGGGATGAAACCTTTAGGGAAATGCTGATCTCTTATGTTTACTGTTGTATGATAGGTCCCCATCACAGTCCCTCACACTCTCACATCTGTTATCTCCTTTGAATTTCAGAATAACTCTGTAAGATATGTGGGGTTACTACTTTTAATTTAGAAAGGTCAAGGGTCCTAGCTAGTGTGTGATTAAGCTGGCTTTTTTGAAATTGTAAGTTTTTTTTAAACATGTGAAGAGTATATAAAACATACAGAGTAAAGAAATTAAAATGAGTATCTCAGCCTACCACCCATCTAAAGAAATACAGCATGACTATGAGTAGAAAGGCCTGTGTGACCCTCCCAGAGGGTATCTCCCTCCTTCCTTAAGATAATTAATACAGTTTGACTATTTTTATTCCATATATCCTTATACAGATTTTAAGTATATTATTTATATTCATGTATCTTACTACTTTCTCACTCAGCGTTATATTCCTCAGCATCACCTGTGTTGAGATCTGTAAGGTGTATTTGTTTTCAATTCTTTGTGCTATTTCATTAAATGTAGTGTAAGTATACATTTTTATTGACGATATTTGGGTTTTGTCGTGTTTTAATTTTTTTAAATTTTTGTTCCTATCTTCTGGTGCATAGTTTAACTGGAGTAATTCTTTTAATCGAAGGAACGTTTTTATCCCTGGCCTCTGCCAATGAAGTGGTGCTGGTGGGTGTATCTGCACAATTTCCAGATGCCCTAGGTGGGGAGAAGGACTTTAGCTTAGGTGGAGAATCCCTCCTGGAATAGAATTGCTGGATGCTGCCAGACTGGCAGTGGTTGTCATGGGTTACCTTCCTGAAGAGAGTGTATTAGAAATGTGCTGTTCTGTATCCTCTTCAGTACTTGCTATTACTCATTTTTCATCTTTTATCAGTTTGGGGTGTTTGAAATGGTATCTGATGAGTTTCATTTGTTTTACTCTGATTACTAATGAGGTTGAAATGACTTTTTGCATATTTATGATACATATTTTTGTATTTTCTGTCTTGTCAAATGTCTACTAATGTCTTTTGTTCATTTTTCAAATTGGGTTGCTTGTTTATTTTAGAAGTTTAAAAGTTCTGTACACATTCTACATCAGTGCTGTCCAAGAGAATTTTCTGAGATGATTAGTTCCATATGGGTGCTAACTGAGCAGCCAATATGTGGGTAGAGCTACTGAGTAATTCAATTTTAAATTTCATTTAATTTTTAGCCACACGTGGCTAGTGGTTATCACATAAAATTCCCTTGCAGATTTGTTTTATAAATATAAAATTTTTGTGCTTTTTCTTTTCACTTTCCTTATGATACCTTTTAAAAGAATAAATATTTAATTTTCATAGTTTTTAAAATCGGTCATTTGCTTTTTGGTTTCTGTTTTTTATGTTTCTTGAAAGAAATTCTTCTGTGTTCCAAAGATAGAAAGCTGTTCTCCTACCTTGTCTTCTAAAACTTTTGCCTTTCTCATGTAAGACTTTTACCCACTTGAAATTGATTTTGGCATTGGATGTGAAGTAGGTATCTAACTTCTTATTTTTCCCCCATACGTATTTCCAAATGTTCTAGCATTGTTTATTGAACAATTTGCCTTTTCTCCCAACTTGTTTTCGGTGTGTTTTCCACATATGTGTGAATTTGATTTGATTCTGTTGGTGAATTTTCTCATTCTGCCAGTACCATGTGTCTGGTAGGGGACCCATCCCTTCACTTACTTTACTTGAGAGTATCTGTGGTTCTTTGTTCTTACATAAGCATTTTTGATCACTTGCTCTTACATATGAATTTTAGAGTGTTTGTCTAATTATGAAAGAAAATCCTATTGTGATTTTAATTGGCATTATAATGAATCTATAGATCAATTTGAAGGTAATATCTTTACTTACATGTATAGCTGTCCGTGTACTTAGTAATTCTATTATGCTATGTCTTTCAGCTTGGTTTTATAATGTATTCACAAAAGACCTGAAGAGCCATGCATGTGGGATTTATTTCTAGGTATTCCGGTTTATATTATAAACAATAGCTTTAAAAATTACAGTTTTCCAACTATTGCTATTTGTGTTTTATGTATGTATTTTACATGTAGTTATCTTCTTAAACCATCATATTAGTTCTAACAATTTACCTGTAGATACGTTTGGATTTTCTGTGTACAGAGTCGTATAATCACATAAGACAGTTTGGATTTTTTCTTTCTAATCCTCATACCTTTTATTGCTTTTCTGTGTCTTGCCACACTGACCTCCAGAAAGTATTGCATAAGTATGGGAAAGGTGGCCACAAAACCTATCTATTATGTTTATTGTTTAGTTTTAGGTCAGTATTTTAATTTTGATTATCCTTGCTTTGATCTGTTATTTAGAAGAATGTTTTAAAACTTCCAAATATCTGTACAGGTTTTCTAATTAAACTAGCCATCCTCTCTGTGCTCCCCATTACACTGAGCTCTTTGGGTTACAGGTCTGTGCAGTCTTCTACTGGGTCGGCCAAAAAGTTCATTTGATTTTTTCCATACGATGACTCTAGTGGCACTTAGTTGTCTTGAACTTCATTCGAATCAGTTTTGTTAGACTATATTGTGGCAGCTGTCATATCAATGTGCATTTAAAAAAACATCAACATTGGTAAATTTTGGTGTAGCCATTTTAATGTTGAAGATGGAAGAAAATTTGCAACATTTTTGGCATATTATGCTTTATTGTATCAAGAAAGGTAAAAACATAACACATAAAAGGATTTGTGCAGAATATGGGTAAGGTGCTGTGATTGGTCAAACATGTCAAAAGTGGTTTGCGAAGTTTCCTGCTAGAGATTTCTCCCTGGATTATGTTCCACAGTCAGGTAGACAGGTTGAAGTTGATAGTGATCAAATGGAGACATGAATTGAGAACAATCAACGTTACACCACACGGAAGATAGTCAACGTACTCAAAATATCCAAATCAATACAATTATTGGTGAAAGTGAAAAATATATATTTTATTTTACAGAAAAAACTAAATTTTTTGGCCAACCCAATATCAGATTTTTCCATCGTAGTCAAGCCCTAAACTTTATCTCCTTTCCTGGTGCCCTGTGCTGTCTTCAAAGTGGAAGCTCAGGGTCTCCAGATTATGCACACATTCTCAGGCTGAACACGGGGTTTGGCACTGGTTTATTTCCCAGGTTTCTGGCTCTCCCCTTGTTTGGGGACTCAGTGTCTCTACCAGAGATTCTGGTTTTCATTCAGGACACTGTCCTCTTAACAATTACAAGAACAATTACAGCTGCTTATACAATTTGTTTGTTAAGCCAGAAAGAGACTAGTTATTCAAAGTAGATTGTTGACCTATGTGCTCTTAATTTTAGTCCACAATCTTTAGTTGAAAAGATTGCACTTATTTATGCATGTTTTTTGATGTTTTGTACTATGTGGAATCCCAACTTGAGATTTTTATTCATCAATTCTTATTTGGGGTAATGAAAACTAGAGCCCCATGGGTTCTTGCCCTCCTCCTTACTAATCAAATCTTATTGAGAGTTGGATCTGATTTGTGCATTCTATATAACTTGGCATTAAATCTAACATGTTGTTTATATCTTCTGGTTAGGGGAGCAAAGTAATTAAAACTAATAAAAAACATTTTGTGATTCTTGACTTTTACCACAAAACTCTCTATGGTATAGACTTTTCCTTGCTTTTTCTCATTATTTCTTTTAAATTAACCTTCAGAATGTGGTTCAGAATTGCTTAACAGTGTGTTTTGAATCTTTAATTAGTTCAGTATATGTAGTGTGCTGCCAAAAAACTATGGCAACAGCCTCAGGAAAATACAAATCCCATGCACACATTCTTGTGCGGAACGCCTCCCATAGACGCCGTTTCCCAGTACTTTAAGAAATTAAGTTGTGTGAGCACATGAAAGCATTATGTAAAATTGAACCTGAATCAAGAAAAATAAATGTTTGATCAAGAGCCCCAAAAGATAGCAAAACATAGTCCATGAAAAAGGCAGTGGAGAGGAAACAAAAGGAGAAAGAGCCTCTAGAGGCCCTTGATTGGATCCCCAAAGGAGCCATTCACCGTGGACATATTATTTCAAGAGCTTGCTCTAACTTTTTCTCAAATGCTCTAGTAATTTTTTACTCCGTGAAATAGCAAGCATATTTTTATAACTAATGCAGTATTTCATGAAGTATTGATTGTTGGCAGTGGCTAATTTTAGAAGACATCAGAATTCTTTTGAAATGGGCAAGTTGGTAAAAAGAACTGTTACTCAGACTTGGCTTCATTAGTTTCCTTTTGTTTGTTTTCTCTTTCACAGACTTGTGTTCTTTATTATTTCCTTCCTTGTATTGTAAGTTAATTTTGCTTTTTTTTCTTCTCAAATTGGAAAATTAGGTCACTGATTTTTATTCCTGTTTTTTCAAATACAAGAATTTAAAGCTCTAAACTTTCCTCTAAGCACTGCCTTGTTGCATTCCACAAAATTTGATATATATTTTCATTGTCACTTGCTTTTTAAATATTTTCTAATTTCTCTTGTAATTTCTTCTTGTATCCATGTATTACTTTGAAGTGTGTTGTGCAGTTTCCAGAACATTTGGGGTCTTCTCAGATATCTTATTGTTACTGATTTCTAATTTAATTCCGTTGTGATCAGAGAACATACTCTGTATGATTTAAAGCCTTCTTAATTTTTTTACACTTGGGTTTATGACCCAGCATATACTCTATCTTGGTGAGTGAGATTGTTAGACCTTCCTGATGAGTTACTTTTAACGTTATGAACTGTCGTTCTTTATCTCCGGTGATAGTGCTCTTTCCTTGAAGTCTTTTTACCTGATACTTATAGTCACTCCAGTCTTTGTATGCTCACTATTTGAATGGTGTGTCTTTTCATCAGCTTATACTCTCAGTGTCTCTATTACTGAAAGTGTGTTTCTTTGCTAAGAATATAGTTGAGACATTTTTAAAGCTATTTTTACCATTTGTCTTGCAGTTGGGATTATTTAGTCAGCTAATATTAAGTTTGATAGATTTGGGTCGACAATTTTATCACTGTTTTCTGTGTCCCCTCTGGTTTTTGTCTCTCGGTTTCACCTTCCCTACCCTCTTACGGGTTTTTGAATATTTTTAAAAATTTCATGTCAATATGTTTTATGTTTAGCTGTATTTCTTTATATATTTTCAGTGTATACTCTAGAAATTATAATATATGTCCTTATTTCAGTCTGTTTAGATTAATACTTTATCGCTATGTAAAATGTTGAACCCTCAAAACCTTATAGGTCCATTTCCCTATAACTATTCATTTTGCTAAGGTCATTGTATCTGTTACATCTACAAATATTACACACTGCACACAAGTCTTACTGTTTTTGCTTTAAATTGCCATATGAATTTAATAAATTAAATTTAACTAATTAAAAAAAATTCTACATATTTACCATTTCTAGGGCTCAATCACTTCTTTCTAAAAATACCAACTGATAATGAATCTGAAGAATTACTTTAATATTTACTTGTGCAGATTTCCTGGTGACAAATCGTATTAGTTTTTTGTGGTATTTTACTCATAAAATGTCTCTATTTTGTCTTTTCTTTTCAAAGATGTTTTGGCTTGAGGTTCAATATTGAATTGACAGTTTTTTAATGACGTTCCACTGTGCTCTGGACTATATAGTTTTTGATGAGAAGTCAGTTGAAGTTCTTACTCTGTCTGCAGTGTTACATCCCATCCCTACCTCTTGGCAGCTTTCAAGATTTTTCCCTGTATCTTCGGTTTTCAACAATTTGACTATGACTACCTAGACATAGGAGTCTGTATTTTCATTCTGCTTCATGTTTGTTGAGCTTTCTGAATCTGTTAATTATGTCTTTCATCAACTTTGGGGACTTTTGACCATTATTTCTTTAAATGCTTTTTCTAACTCATTCTGTGTTCTCCTTTTGACACTTCAACTTATGCAAGATCTTTTGATATTTTACAACCAGTTCCCGAGATAATGCCCTCTTCTCTTCTTTTATTCTTTTAATATTTTTACCCTCTGACCTTCAGAGTAGATCATTTTTATTGATCTATCTTTTACTTCAGTCCTATTATTTTCATTCTGCTCTTAACCTTTCCAGGTATACATATTTTTAAATTTTCTGATACTGTATTTTTAAGCTCTAGGGTTTGCATTTTTTTAAAATAGATTCCTATTTCT
>VMDR010005462.1:8223-51655 GCA_007922815.1 Macrotus californicus
AGGGAAGGCCAGGCCAGGGCTGGAGCTGGCCTAGCAGCTTCCAAGGAAGAGAAAAGGTGGCATGGTCCAGGGGGACATCATTGTGGGGGCCAGGGTAGTGAGGGACTGGCTCCACCAGCTGATGACAGATGCTACGGACGCTGCTCACGTGACACCTCGGTTCAAGATGCAGCCCCCTGGCCTGTTACTCACAAAGGGTGCAGAGGTCAGAACCAGACTTGGGAGTCAGCCCCAAATGTGTAGCCCGAGGCTATGTGTGGTGTGGGTCTGGTCACTCCCTTCCTTCCAGGGAGTAAAGACAGGGCCTTGGTGATGGAGAAAGGCCGCCCTGGGCCTGGACAGGAGACGTGGTTGGCACAGACGGGAGCCGCTGTGGCGGCAAGTCCTGTAGCCCAGATGGGCCAGATCCTCTCCCTCCCACAGGCAGGCCCGGTTCGGTCACCCCAAGGCCCGGCGCACCCCACCCAGGAAGCACTTGCCTTCCCAGGCCACCCCCACCCGTGAGGGCCCTCAAGCCCCTGGCTGGGCTGCTCTGGTAGGAAGGGGCAGGGCAGAGCAGATGGCGGTGGTATTCGTGGTGGGTAGGGGAGGGGTGGAGTGGTCAGGGTAGAGAGGACGTGACGGCCTTGGTGGCCCTCAGTCAGGACGTGCAGCTGCTATGCCTGGAGCTAGCATGTTCTCACACAAGCAGCCAAATCTACGAGGTGTAGGTGTACCCTCACCCTGAGAAAAGACAGAAGCTCAGAGAGGGAAGGCGTGGCCAGGGTCACAGCCAGGACATGAACCAGAACCCCTAAAGCCCAACTGATTAGCCCTTCCTGGGTGGGTAAAGGGTCACGCCATCCAGGGGGCAACTGGCCCCCAGGGGCTGGACACCAGACCACACTGGCCACAGGGGACTGAGCAGGCCGGTTTTGCAGCAATGGAAAGAATGTGCACTTCGGAGCCTGGGGAAAGATAAAGTCCCCCACTGAGGGCTGGCTTCTCCCTCTGCAGCCTGTCTCCCAGGGAGAGCGGCGGCGCTGGGGCCGCAGTTACTGCCTCTGAACCGGAGTTTTAAACTGCGCCCTCGGGACACAACTCGAGGAAGGAATTAGCTGGAGAAGCAGCGGGGACGGCTCAGCGTTCCTGGCTCAAAATAAGATGACACTTCCACGGTGGGGGAGGGGCGCAGAGGTGGCGTGGAGTGGGTCCACGGTGAGCCAGACGCACCCCAGGCAAGGACAGGCACTCACTCAGGCAGCCAGTGGGGTGACGAAGCCTCAGTTGGTGCAGCTCCCCCTGGGGTCTGTGGGGGCAGGAGGGGCAGGAGGGCTAGGGGCCCGTAGCCTCCCTCTCCCACCACCTCCCCGGACACATCGGGAAGCTGTTCTGGCTCCAGGTGGCACCTCTGCCCATGAGGATGGGGCTGCTGGGAGTTGGGTCCTGGGGTCCTGGCCCACCTCAGTCCCTTCACCCCATCATCGGGGCAGAGGGGGTGGGGCTGGTCAGAGGGGGCCTGGCCCCGGTGGGAGAAACAGCAGGCTGCGGTGTCCCGGGACAAGAGTTCTGGGGGTTGCCAACCTTCCCCTCTGCTGCTTATGACGTGGGAGGCCTGGCGCCGGGTTTGTCCGCCGGCAAAATGAGCAGAGAACAGAGGCCAGGGCCACGCTGAGAACCAGTGGGGGGTGGCGCACAGCAAGCGTTCAATAAACAGTCACCGCCGTGACCAAGGAGGGGAGAGCCCGTGGAGGGTCTGCCGCCTCATGGCCCGGAGTGCGGGTCTGGTGCCATCTGGCCACTCGACTGTTGAGGCCCAGGCAGGAATGAAGTCCTGCACTGCTACACTGCGCCCCGGAGGGGCCCGGCCACACCAGGCAGGTGCCATGTGGTTCCCCCGAGGGAAAATCTGCGGCGCAGCACTTGTGGCTGCCACGGGCTGGGGGACAGAGCTGGAGGACGACTGCTCGTGGGTCCTGGGTTTCTGCTTTTGGGGATGATGAAATGTTCTGGAATTAGTGGTGATGATTACGCAACTATGAATTTGCTAAAAAAAAAATCACCGAATTGTACTCCTCGAAAGGGTGAATTTTATGGCCCGTGATCTAAAAAAATGAACTGCCCCAAGGTTTCTGGAGGCGACACCGGTATTTCCCCCTCGCCCTCCAGAGAGGCTGAGACTACTGAGTGCGCCCTAGAACCTCTGCAGGGGGCGCCAGGGAAAAAGCACCCCCCCCAGCAGTGATCATCCGCTCAGGCTTGTGGTCCTCCCCCTCCAGCTCTCCAAGTCCACTTGGAAAGCCCTAAGCACAGAGCAGGGGGCACGGGGTACATCCCTACCAGCTGTGTGACCTTAGCTTACGACCTGACCTCTCTGAACCCTCAGCTTCTCCCGCTGTACAGCGAACAGGCCAACTTGGGCTGCCAGCCAGTTCTATGGATGGAGATGGCAAGGTCAGAGCTGGGGTGATTCAGCGAGAAACACGGGACCAGGCACAGGGTGTGACCCAGAGGGCACTACGAGTGTCAGTGCCTCAAATCAAGGCCCGCCTGGGACCCATCGGACGGAGAATCGCAAACTGAGCTCACGGCCACGGCTTAAACCTGCACACTTTGGTTGTGTGGCCGCCACAGCGGAGCCCGAGAACCAGGGCCCCCCAGAGTCCGAATGCTGCTCTGGGGGTCACCAACATTCAGTCCCCAACCTCGGCTTTCTCAGCAGGAGGCGGCCAGTGGCAGACACCACACTGCAACATGGTACGAGCTCAGAGTGTGGCTCAGCCCTCTGCTCCCTCTCCTGACACTTCCCACACTTTCCAGGGCGTCACGCAAAGCACCCCGGCCACGGCCACAGGGCCTGAGCCCCTCCAGCGGCACATTCTGTTCCCAGCCAGCGAGGCCCAGCAGCCTCTGGCCCATAGGCTGCCTGCTGGCCCCTCACTCAAGCCGGTCACTGGGCCAGCCTGGGGCCCTGGGGAAAGAGACCAAAGGCCATCCAGGCAGCTCCTGCCTGAACGTGGGCCCCCATCTGCAGGCCTCTCCCCACTGCCGGCCTCGGCAAGGAGGGACACGTGCCCTTTCACTGCCATATCCTCTGCAGATGTGTGTGTCACTCTAGGATTGGAGCCCAGGGGCCAGGAGTGGACACAGCTGCTCGATGAAGCCTTGACACTCGGGGCGACTCAGCCCAGGCGGGACCAGCAGCCTCCCACACGCTGACAGACGCAGCTTTGAAAGCCGAGCCAGCCCTGTTACTTTGCCTTCTGGAACATTCTTAGAGAAGACAGCCAAAGCAGGGAGCCTGGCCAAATTCCCCCCGAGAGGCTTCCTGCTGGCTCTGAGGAGACCCCCAAGCCTCAACTCCAGCTCAGGTTCCTGGTGGGCGCTGCTCCCGGGACGCGCTGTAGCCCATCAGGGCTCTGTGGTCTGGGGCCTCCGGGTACCCGTGCAGAGAGCTCGCGGCCTGCTCTCCAGCTGTGAGGTGCACGGGGCCCAGGCAGCTGGGCCTCTCGACACTGGCAGGGCTCCTGCGGCTTGTGGCTCAGACGTGGCCACGGTGTCCCCAGGCAGGCGTGGAGGGTGAGGAGGGGTGTGCACACAGGGGGCAGGAAGGTCTGTTCGCAGCCATGCTTGCCCATGAGGACAGAACAACCCACGACACGCAGACATGCAAACAGGCCCCAGTGGCCCGCCCTCCTGGGCCAATGCCACCCTGCCCATGAACTCTAAGCCCATTCCCCTCACACCACCTCCTCTGTCCAAAAACCAGGCAGCGGAAGGGGCCTGGGAAGAGGCGAGACTCTGAAATCAGAAGGCCCCCCAGTACACCCTGGTCAGGGCGAATGTCCATTCCGCCAAGCTGAGGCCGCAGATCCCATAAAACCCGACGCAGCTCCTTTTCCTGCACACGTGTTTTCTGGGTGCCCCCGAGGGCCCAGGAACCCAGACGCCGAGTCTCAGACCTTTGGGGCAAGGTGGATGACGGGCAAAAGCATCCAGGGTGCCCACGTTCTCTGCCTCAGATGCTGGCTCCCTGCCTCCTGACAGCAAGTCCAAAGGGTGTGGAAGAGGCCTGCACCAGAATCCACACAGGCCCGGGCCCCCTGGCAGCTCCGGCTGAAACTGCCCCCACCCCCTGCCAAACCAGCAGCCCTTGACCGGGGACTCACAGGCAGCTGGACGGTCACCCTGGGGAGGGTCCGTAGCCAGGGGCACAGAGCGCCTTGTGGTACGAACGAGAAAACAAGCTCAAAGAGAATCGGCATTTGCCCAATGTCACACAGCACGTCACTACGTGAGAGACACCAGAAGCCAGGGCTCTGAACCTCTGGGGGGCACCACCATCTACCCATGCCACCCAGCAATTCCTGCCTCAGGGAGTTAGAACGTGGTGGGCTGAGCTGCCCCAGAAACTCCTGTTCCAGGGTCACTCGGGTTTCCAGAGACTATTCGCTGACACATCTGAAGGGGGTGCCAGAGCCTGGAGCCACCAGGCTCTCTGGGAATAGGCGACCTAGGGCATTGGCTCCCCAGGAGCAGCCCAGGGGCTCCGGGGAGAGAGGTCAGGGAGCGGCACTCTCCCTGTGGCCGCTCAGGGCTCTGGTGGCCCAGCATGTCCACCTTCTTCAGCCTAGGCCACCAGGTGCACATCCGCACTGCCAATGTCCCCAAGGCCAAGGTGGCTTTTGCAGCCAAGAAAGGACAGAGAAGGGGGACAGAGCAAAAGCAGAAGCCAAGCAGAGGTGCCCATGGCTGGGTAGGCTCGCGGGCTGGGCAGGGTCCGGGAGGGCCCGTACCCCACTGTGCTGCCCCCACCGGACAGAACCGGCACGAGGAAACCAAGAGTAGACTGGAGCCCCGGCTTTGCTCGTGGGGGACCAGCTGCTTCCTGGGCCACCCACTGTCCTCCCAGGACCCAAGAGGTCTAGCAGGAAGGCAGGGGGCTCCTCTCCCTCCCTCGGCCATGGCCTGGCGGGCGCCTCTTACCTCTGGGCTCCTCTGCCTGTTTGGCGAGCTTGCGCAGTGCAGCGGCAAAGCTGGAGGACGGCGCGGCCTGGGCCGACAGTGCACCGCTGGTGGCAGGGCTGCCACTGGGCACCAGAGCGCCATTGAGCGGTGAGGGGGTGAGGGGGTTGACGGTGGCGGTGGTCCTGGTCGCGGTGGAAAGCATTCCTAGTGAAGGGGACTTGGGCTCATGGCTCATGCCTGAAATAGGAAGAGAAGAACCAGAGGTCACCCAGAGAGCAGGAGGCCAGCACCAGAGCGGGGTCCGAGGGCTCAGGGGTCTGGCCAGCAGGTGGCATGCAGGGAGCGGGAGCCCACACGGCCCTAGAGAACAGGCAGGCAAAGCAGACAGAGCCAGCGCTGCAGAGAGAACAGGCCTTGAACCCGGAGTCCAGCCAGAGCCCCTGAAGGTCCAGGGACACCCCCACCTTGGATCCCTCCTGGATCCATAATTAAAGAACACAGTATGCCCAGGAGCCCAGTGATGCCAGGAGTCCAAGGGCTCGGCCTGGGAGAACCCGACAGCATCAAAAATCATCCCTTGCTGCGCCTTGGGGAGGGAGACTGAGGCAAGGGGCGGGGCCAGCACTCTCACAACAAAGAGAAAAATGCCAGCAGAAAGGAGAAGGCCCAACTAACGACGACAATGAAGTCACACAGGCCAGGCCCGCATCGCGAATAGGGCTCTGCTGGGTCGCCGGCACAGCACTGACCCCACGCAGAGAAATGGGAACCGAGGCTCCGACTGCGCAGACCCAGCATCTGACCCAAGCAGGCTGGCCTGGAGCCCCAGTCTGTCGCCACCATGTTCCCCTGAGCCCCAAAGCCACCCAGGGACCCCGATGGTCTCCAACTGAGAAGGTGCCTCAGAGAACAGCCTGCGGAGGACAGGCTATATCAGCGGTTGTGGGAGAAGTAGGGGCAGGACACAGCGGCCAGACTCCCGTGGCCCTTTCACCAGGCACAGGCCCTGTTTGGAGAGGCTGAGACTCAAAACTGTACATCTAACCGCCCTACGTGGGGAACTGTCCTCCCTGCTGGGGGCCGGGGTCAGGCCAGGCTGGCCAAGCAGCTGTCACCCACCAGGGTGATATCAAACACCTTCTTAAGAGCCCCCAGCCTTTCCAGGCCCATTCAAGTGTCAGCAAGGAGGCTGAACCCCCCCCTCCCCCCCGCCCCCGCTGCCCTGCAGGCCTGAGCAGTGAAGGCCCAGCTCCGTCGGGGCTGAGACACAGAGAGCGGGCAAGTGTAGGTCTCCCCCGAATGCCGCCTGCCCAGGCCCTACTGCTGCTCCCTCCCTGCACTGCATCCTGGGGGGCAAATCGGCCCACGGCCTCCAGGCTGACAGGGGCAACAGGTCACGTGAGGGAGGAGCAAATTACCTTCTAAACCCACAGACGGGAGACCTGGGAACTCGGTGGAGTCATCTGGGGAGGGGTCCTTGGCGTCACAGGGGTGGGGGGCGCGCAATCACAGAACACCCGAGAACACGACAGGACAGGAACGTGGGAGCAAGGTCCACCCCCAGGCTGCGACCTCGCCCTATAGCCCACCTCACCTCTGCACTGTGCTGGGCCAAGTCCAAACCAGTCTGATCGGAGTTTGCTTCCACACCATCCCCAGGCGGGCATGTGAGCACAGGGGACCCCAAAGGGGCAGGCCCCCGAGATCTGTCCATCCACTGCCCCCAGAACTAGACATGAGAGGCCACCTGCTCCCCCCCACACGTCCTAGGCCCCAGTCCCAGAGAGCCAGGCCATTGGTCTCCTGCTGAGCAGGAACAGAAATCTTGGGGGCACGGGCCGGGTGCACAGCAGTGGCAGGGGGTGGGGGGGGGGCCGCTCACGCATAAAAGACAACATTGAGGCAGGCGCGAGCTTGAGGGAATGCCATTCTTTTGGGTGAGGGCTTGTACCTCGGGAACAAAGGACCCCCACAAGAGCCCCTGCGCCCACAGCCGGCAGGCTGGCCTCCCAGCTGCCGGCGGGTCACGTGGGCAGCAGTGCCTGCAGCAGCAGCCCCACTGAGTGGCCCAAGCACTGACCCGAGGCTGACCCCTGGGGTCCCCCAGCAGCCGGACTGCCAGCAAGCGCAGGTCTCTGACAAGAGTCCTTTCTCAGCCAGGCCGGCACCCAGCCAGCCACGCAGGGACCGCTGAGCATGAGGGACAACAGGCTCCGGAAGCTTGGTCCCAGGCTGCCTGTAGTGGCTCCCTCCGCCACACCACCCCCCGCCCGCGGACGGCAGGGACAGACAGGCTGGGAGGCGCACCGAGGCTGAGAGTGAGCAGAAAGCAGGGGCCTAGAGGCGAGAGCACAGCACTGACTCAGCTGCCAGGTGCCTGGCGCTTTATCTGGCTCCCCAGCCTCCAGCCATGTGACTCAGGCAAGTCACTTCCCCTCTCTGGGCCTCAGTCTCCCCGTCTGTAAAACGGAGATCGGGGGAAGTCTACCTCACTCACTGAGGTCAATCCCACCAGGACTCAAGGAACTAACATTTATATGCAGGGCTTCAGAGCAGGGCAGGCACACACCAGGGACCACGTCACTAAACGGTCCACCAGCCCACGGGGGCAAAACCGCTGGTCCTAGGTGCAGAAGGGAGAGGGGTCTGGCTGAGGCCACACAGGTCAAGCTCAGCAGATAAGGGCAGAAGCTGCTGATTTGTGTCTCCTGCTCTACCCGAGGCTTTGAGAGGCAGAGGAGAGGGGGCGTCAGAAGGCTATGCACTGCTTGGGGTGGGCTTCCCAATACCCCACCCAAGCGCCCTCCCCACTGTGGTCTTCCCCAGGCCTGTGGACAGCCTGGCACACACACCTCGGGCAGAGGGCCAGTTCCACATCCCTGAGTGGGCAGCAGTGGCAGCTGGTGTGGGCTGACGCACAGGACACTCCAGGATGGAAGGAACCAGAGTGCTCGTCCTGTTGCCCACAAGGGACACCAAGGATGTGTCCCCACACGCAGGAGTGGACGTGGGCAGTCCACAAGTCCTCAGGGCCTGCTCAGCGCCCACTCAGCGGGTGGATTGGGAGGGTTGCCTAGAGATATTAAGTGGCATGAGATGGAGGCCCCCCTTTGCTGAGCCCCAGCCAGGGCATGAAGCGAGCATCAGAGAAGGTGCTTGGAGGAGGCATCGCTACAAGGGGCTGCTTGGCAGATGAGGCGTGTGAGGAGGGACCCCAGGGATCCCTCGCCCAGGAGCCATCTCAGCAGTCCTCGGAGATCACACAGATCCTCGGGTCCCCTCTCCAGAAAAATCCCGAGGAGTGGCTGCAGCAGCCACCACTTAGATGGGCCCACTCCTCATGGCCTCGGACAACCCTTGGAGGCCCATAGGGGAAATCGAAGGCCAGGAGCTGTTACACTGTGTCCACACCGGTCAGAGACGTGCAGGTGGCTCAAGGCCACACGTGCACAGTTCAGCAGCACATCTAGGACTCGACCCCATGTCCTGGGCTCAGGCCCAGCACCCTCACTGCTCACCACACAGCCCGCCCGGTCTGAGGCCCAGCCGTGAGGCCCGAGTGTGAGCGCATGCACAGAGCTAAAACAGACCCGGCGACAGCAGTTTCCCCCAACACGCAGTCTGCTTTCGAGGTCTCAGTTACCGCCATCAACCATGGTCTGAAAACATGACCTGGAAAGTTCCAGAAATAAACGAGTCTGAAGTTTTGAGTTGCGTGCCGTTCTGAGAAACGTGACGCAGTCTGTCATGGCACCCTGCCCGAGACGGAAATCCTCCCTTTGCTCGGCGGGTCCCTGTGGTGCGGTGCCCCCGGCGGGCAGCACCTCTGTCACCAGGTCACCAGACTGACAGTCACGGTGTGTCAGTGCTTGTGGTCAAGTCACTCTTATTGTGCCAACGGCCCCAGCGTGTGAGGGTAGTGATGCCGGCAGTCCAGTATGCTGGGCAGAAGCTGGACGTGTGTGTGCGTGAACAGGAAAAAACAGTACGTCCATATTCGGCACCACCCACGGTCTCCGCCATCCACTGGGGGGCTTGAGTGTATCCCCTGTGGGTAAGGGGCCGCGGCTGTACAGTGGTTTAAAAAGGTCCCCCATCTTTGTCACTCATCCCTGTGTGAGGTGGAGACTAATTCTCTTCCCCCGAGTGTGGGCCAGACTGCTGAGGAAAAGATTATGGCAGAACGTGTGTGACCTCCGAGGCGAAGTCATCAAAGGCACCTCGGAAGCATCCTCTGAGAGCCCTTGAGCGGAGGACGGTCAGCAGCCACGTCGGGAGGGTGCCGGAGCAGCATGTGGAGGACCCGTGCTTCGGGGAACGCGGCCCTCCAGCCCACAGCCACGTGAGGCGCCATCTCGGCAGCTGCCCTCCAGTCCTGGGCAGGCCTTCAATGCGACGGAAGGCCCAGGCCCCAGCCCGATGACAGCCTCTTTGGAGACCCGGAGCCAGAGCCACCAGCCAGGCCGCTCCTGAATCCCTGAATGGCTTTCAGGTTTGGGACGGTTTGTTACGCAGCCTGAGAGAGAGAGCTGACGCAGTGAGTGTGACTGCACGCCTGAATGAGCAAGGCCCACCCTTCGCGACCTCTCATCTCCTGCCGTCCTGGAGCCTGAGGAGTCCAGCCACCTGACCGTCGAACCCCTGTGCCGTGTGCCTGAAATGCAGGCAAACGCTGAGCAACAACTGCAAGAGAACAAGAAGTCCGATCGTCTGCAAAGAAGCGCTCTGTGCCTTTACCCAGAGCCCCCCAACAGGCCCTCCTTTCCCCGTTCCTTAGAGAGCTGGAACGCAGGGAGGTGTCTCTGTGAATCCCGACCACCCTGAGACAAAGGTGTCTTTGTGCCCAGTCCACAGACGGGGAAGGGCGGGCGGACAGACGGCCAGCAGCAGGACTGGGCTACCCAGACACAGCACCCGCACCCCGTTTATACAAAGCTGCTCAGGGCCCAGACCTGGGCCTGTCCTGGGGCTATGAGATGGGCCGGCTCTGCCCTGCCCCGCAGCCCAGGCCACACACCCGCTGCCCAGCACACGGGGAGGAGGCTCGGGAAGTGCGGGGGTGGGGAGGGCAGTGTAGCTGTTGCACCTCCTGGTGACCAGTCCCAGAGGCCCAGGAGCAGATGTGAGGTCACTGCCCAGTGGCCGTGTGACAGGCTGGCCAGCTGGCGACTTGGGTGAACATGCTGTGACTGCCAGCTGCCAGCGCTGGGCAGGATGGCACAGAGGTGCTGGACAGGCAGGTGGTGGCCACAGGGCAAATCCCAGGCCAGACCCCAAAATGTCACACACCCTTTAAGGCCGGTGGTGGGTGTTTTCAGGCGGCAGCAAGAGAGGCACATCTCTTTTTAAACCTCTCTATGTTGTAGCATTTCGTCAGTGAACCAGGTTTCCAAACAAGGGAGGCCTCAAAGAGGCCCATCGTAAAGCTGGCACAGCCAACAGGAAGGAGCATGGGTGTGAGCTGGGCCAGGGCCACCAGCCAGCCAGGTGCACAAGCCAGGGAAACTGAGGTGCCCCCGCTGGAACTAAAGCCCTAACCTGCAGCCTCAGCCACAGCTCCCCCCAACCATGCTGACCAGGTTCCTGGTGGGCAGGCCCCTCCACTGCCTCCCCTTCCTTTTCTGGGTTAGCCACCACCCGAATGGCATTGTCAAGCTCCTGCTGGCATCCAGACGGTGACACCCCTCCTCCCCCACTGAGCCTGCCCTCCCCATCCTCAGGCAAAAACTGGCACCAGTTCCCCGGTCCCTGTCAGCAGCCTGTGGGCCTGTGTACAGCCCCCCTGGGATCCTGGGGGTCCCCCATAGCCAGCGTCCCCCCTGCCCATGGTGTCAGCCATGGGCTCCAAGAACTATGAGCCAGGAAGGCCGCTCTGCTGATGTCAGGTCACTTAAAATAGAATTCCAAATGAGCAGCTTCATTAGAGGAATCTAAAATTAGCATTCCTCCTCAGCACGTGTGCCTCAGAAGGGTGCAAGGGGTCCGGGGAACACCAAAGCCAGGGATGGCATCTCCCTCACACCAAGGACAGGGGCCAAACTCGGGGAACCCAGAGACCCTGCAGAGGGTCAGCCTGGACCTGTTGTGGTTTGGCACGGCCTCTGAGAACTCCCTGCCCCTGCTTCACCCCTTAGTCATAGGCTGGGGGGGGGGTCATTCAGGGCCACTCCCTGCTCTTGCCCCCCAAACCCTTTCCAGAAAGGTGGCCCTGGGGCCCCCCACACAGTGGGCAACTGCTCTCCTGCAACTGTGCAGGGGGGACTAAGGGTGGCCCTGCACCCTCAGGAGGCCCCGGGGTGCCTACTCCCCCTGCCCTCATTAGAGAGGTATTTATTAACTTCTGCGCTCCTGGCCATTGACTGAATTCTCGTCTACATTATCAGCTCATGTAAATTCATTATCCTAACAGCTGGGAGTGAGCTCTGCTGCGTGGAGGCCAATGATGGATGAGGGCTAGGGGCTGGGGCGGCACGGGCGTCCCTCTCTGCGTTGTACAAGCTCCCCTGACACATTTGACTTGGCAGGAGAATGAGCCAGGGTCTGCAGCCTCCTGGCCTCTTCATCTGCATCACAGGCAGGCTGTCCTCTGGATAGGGCCTCCTGCCCCCTTCGGCTGGCCCCTCCACCCACGCCCCCAGGAGAAAAAAGCCAGCACAGCCAGACCCCCAGAAGCAAAATCCAACAACAGCCCCTGGGTCCCCTCAAGCTGCCAGAACCCCTCCGAGCCCCAGCTTCCTGCCCCTCTGGACCCTTGCAGGGCTGGCCCAACGCCCAGAGCCCAAGCGTTTTTGCCAGATGCCGGGGGCAGGCTGTGGGCTGACAGCACCCCACACTGACCAGGCCCCGCCATCCTGCCGAGGGTCTGGGGAGGCAGCGACCACCTGCCCAGTCTTGGCACCCGGGCGAGGCCCTTGCCTCTCTTGCTCCTTCCACCAAAATGTGGTGCCTCTTTCTCTCTCCTGCCTGGGTTTTTAATATGGTCAGAAGTGGCACAAAGCTTTAAAAAAAAAAACACACAAGGAAGAAAAAGAGAAAGACCGAGAGTGAGGGCAGGCCTGGCTGGGACACCCCGGATGCTTTCACGGAGCTCACCTTACTCGGTGTTGTACAGAACCAACCCCATCAGGGTGCACACCGTCCAAAGGCTCCTGACAGCAGGGTTAAAAAGTGGGGGAGGCCCCTACCCCTCCATTAAATGTGGTCGTGGCTCCTGCTCCCCCCTCTTCAACACAGTGGAGGGGCCTTATTAATCAGCACTAGGCCTCCCTCCCTCACGGCCTCCCGTGGACCCCATAATTACCACTTCCTTTCATCCTTGCTCTTCCCGGCTCCAGACCTCGGGCCTGCCCCCTCTGTGCTCTGTAATTACAAGCTAATAGCTGAGATGGATTTTCTGCTGGCTCCCGGTTCAAGCACCAATCCGCCCCTTCCCCTGCCGGCTCCCCCTGGAGTGATCACACCCCTCGAGGCCAGGCCCAGCAGGCCCGCACTTTCAGGCCCCGCGTGCAATCCGGACCTACATTCTCTAATCACCCCTCTTGGTAATTTTTCATTACCACAGACAGAAATGTTTGTGAACAAATAAAGGGCGTCCCCCCTGACTTGAGGCTCCTGCACCCCCACCCAAGGGGAGTGCTTCTGCAACCTTCACAAGGCCGGGTCACCCTGTACAGAGACCTGGGCGGGAGGCTGCACGGGGCCATGTGATCCCGGGAGCCTGAGCGGCTTCATAATAAATTCATTATTGTATTTGCCTTCGGGTGTTCGCAGCTCACTTGCACGAAGCAATTTTTTCTGGGGGGCTGGGGAGGCGGCTGGCAGAGTAGGGAAGGTCCTCTCCCCGGGGGCACAGGGGTGGCCTGCTGCAGCCTTAATGTGCTTCCTCTAGGAAGGACTCCCCCTCAGGTTACGGGCTTCCAAGGGGACTGGGGCCTTTTTCTTGCCCTGAGTTCCTCCTGGACTTGCTCCCCAAGGCTATGCCCTGAGTAGCTGGCAGGCTGAGCCAAAGTACTCGCTAATTGAAGGCCCTAGCAGATGGCCTGGATCCTGACCTGGAACCAGAGACAGACCAGAAAGAAGGGCCCAGAGAACACAGAGGGGTGGGGGAGGAGGGAAGAAGGGAGGGAGGGGGGAGGCCCGCCTGCATGTCTGCAGGGGACCCCGGCCCGGGAGTGAAATGAGTAACCAGGCCACCCCCCCCCAGGTGCAGCCCTGTCACTCAGCAGCATTTATTAAGTCGCTGCAGAACGCTGAAGGCAGGAGCCCCTGAGCAGACAGCATCTGCTGGAACCTTCCAAGGATGGGAATGGGGGTCCACCCCCACAGAGCCACACCACAGGGAGGGCTGTTCACACAGCCAACTCCGGGCTCCCTTGGCAGCTGTGAGTGGGTCTGACCCAGGCCCCAGGACGCCCCCACAACTGCAGCAAATGGGGGCCGATGGGGGCACCACTCCGGGTTCTCCCCAGCCTTGCCTGCCCACTGCCATGCTAGGAGCTCGGGAAGCTGAATCTGGGCTCTGGGCAGGACACGAGCCAAGAGCTTTTGAGAGAGGCGCCCACACAAGCTCCACACTCCATGCAAGTACACCACGCTGGGCCAGGGGGCCCAGGCCCCAGGCTGGTTCAGTGCAGGGGGGACGGCGGCGTCCTGGGTGGGAGCCACCACGTGGGTGGCAAGGACAGCGATGGGCAAAAAAAGGGCTGGTGCCAGGGCAGCCTGCTGACAGAGGCCTCCAAGGACAGTCTAGGGGTTGAGGTTCAAGGCCACAGATGACTGGGAGTCCTTTCCGGTGGAGGCGAAGGACGGAAGTCAGGCAACAGATGGCAGCGACATTTGACAGAGATTATTCTAAGCTGTTGCGTCTGGAGAAGCCTGGGTGGGACAGATGACGGCGGGCGAGAGCAGCGAGCAGCTAGGCAGTGGCAGGGCCATCCAGGGAGGGGTGGGAAGAGGCAGCAACCCGCAGCCTGGGGACTGAAAGGGCCTGGCAGCCAGGGGGACACAAACAGCTGAGATAAGAAAAGGCTGAACTGCGGTCAAGGTGGCAGCCCAGCAGTGGACCCTGGGAGCCGTTCCCTAACATCATCGCTTTTCCCAAGCTCATTCCGAACACTTCTGAACGGGCTGCGGCCACTGCCTCGTCCAGAGCATTACTCACTCCTCACAGTGACTCCGAGGGCAAACGCCGGGAGGTCAGACAGCCCACCCAGTGTCACACTGCTGAGCCGAGAGCCAAGGACTGACTCCAGCTGGCCCGATCCCCACCCCTCCATCACCCGAGTCCGATGCCCTGGGCTCAGGGGTCCCAGGCCAAGGAGTCCCCACCACGAGTTTGCCCCGCCTCTTACTCCCAGTCTACAGATGGGTAAACCAAGGCTGGGAGAGAGCCTTGCCCTTGTCTAAAGTGGCATGCCGAGAGGCTGAAGTGCCAGGCTGGGAACCTAGTTTTCCCTGCTGTCTACCGGAAATGTCCTTTTGAAAAGGAGAGGGCACTGCAAAGGTCCCCGCCTCCACCGGGGTAACCCCCCATTTTGCTGACTGCCATGAGAGCACCCATCTATGTACAGATGGCACCCGAGAGGGCCAGAGATGACACAGAGCCAGGAGGCAAAGACTGAAGCCGTGACCCTGGGACCGCCCCCTCCTCCAATCCCCACCAGGCTGCGGGGACCCAGGCTGGGGCCACGACGGGCCTAGGACACAACCTGGCGGCACCTGAGCTAACCGGGCCGCCTCCCAGCACAGCCTCGCTCACAAGGAGCACTGTCAGCGACTCCGGAGGTGCAGAGTGCAGGAGGCGGGTGGGGGTCAAAGGTGTCCGATGCAGACAACAGGTCCCGAGGGAAAAGATCCCCACCTGGCCAGGCAGTAGACACTGCATGCCTCCAAGTTTCCACAGAGCAGCAGGTAAGGGCCAGCAGGTGGGGAAACAGGCCGGGAGGGCTGGGGGTCAAGGCCAGGTCCTCACTCTAAACGGATATAACCTGAGTGGGGGGAAGACGAAGCAGGCAGAGACAGCTGCCTGACCAGCCAGCCCCAGGCCCCACTTCTTGCTCCCTCCCTGCAGAGAGGAGGTTGGACCCAGGACTCTGAGTGTCCAAACAGCTCCTGCCCTGGGCCTCATGGGAGAAACAGCTCTGGGAGGGTAGGGGGAGGGGCAGAGAGTGCCAGCGCGTTCGTCCCTTCCAGTCCCTTCACAAAAGCTGCCTGTGTGGGGTGGGCACTCTCCAGCTGGCTCCCCACGGGGGACTCAGTAGGTGCTGTGCAGCACATTTCTCAGCCTCCTCTTCCTTCACAGGTGAAAAAGGGTGACACCTGCACCCCTGACGAGGCAGGCTGGGAGCTTCAGAATCCCAAAGGGCAGGTACCACTGGGGAAGAGTGGGGGTACTGGGGCACTGTGTGGAAAATCAGCCAGAAGCCCAGTTCTCTGCTTGGCCCCCAGCTCAGCTTCTCGGCAGGGCCCTGCCAGGTCACGGTGCGGGCCAAGCCTGAGTTTCCAGAGTGGGGCAGGCTCCAGGGAGGCAGAGGCTAAGCAGGCCTCCTTGTACCCACAGATCTGCCTTTATTTGGTGTTAAGTTGTGCTGTTTAAATGTAAATCAACGGGAAACATTTTAAAACGAATGAGTGGCAGTTGTCCCTTAGTCTGTCCCCAAGTCTCCAGCTTGCCAGAGTCCCCACCACTCCTCATCACCTCAGGCTGGTGGGCTTGCTCAATGCCAGGGGGCGACCTTTCCAGCTCCAAAACCCTTTGTGGGCTCCAGCAATGGAAAGAGCAGGGAGGAGCCTAATAAACATTCAGCAGCCAGGACCCTTCAGCTCAGATGCTCTCGACATCTTAATTCAATCCAGAGTCAGCAGGAAGAGGCTGACCCCTCCACCCTCAGCCTCGGGGGTGAGGGCCCCTCCCGCAGGAGGCCACAATCCTGGCACGTGCCAGCCATAGGTGGGTCTCGCAGGAATCAGAACCGGTTCACTCAAGCCAGGACAAACCTCACATTGTAAAATGGTTTTATAAGGGAGGCTTTGCAAAAAGCCCCATTCTCACAATGGTCTGCAGATCAGACATTCTCATTGGAAAAAAAACACACCTACTGGATTGACCCTGCAGGTAGTTTTGCCAAATTCACAAAAGCCCGCCTGTAAAAGCCCCATAAATATGTGAGGCAACATGTGGTACCCGTGAACCCAGGTTTCAGAATCCTAGAGCACGGAATTCTTTACGTATGGAACCCTGAGTATTAACGCCCTTCCCTAGCATGTTCTACCCAGGCTGAGGAGATATGGGACATCAAAGCTAAAATCCAAAATCTCTGAAGTTCTCAGGATGTTTCCTCACCTGGGCTCATCCACCATCTTCAAAGCCCAGTGCACCGTGCCCACTTGTCAGTAAATGCCCCACTGGGGAAAAACACCCAAGTGCCTTCCAGCCAAAATGGAGCTCAGAACAGAGCCACCAGCGCCAAGCTCACCTAACAGCCACCAACGAGGAGTCGTGAGCTCCCTAGATCCCCCGGCCTTGCCACAGGCAGGCAGGCTGGTCACCTTCTTCTGGCCACAACTGTCTGTCACCAACTGCTGCACAGCCTACTGCCTAGGCCTAAATAATTCTTGACTTTGCTCAGAAAGAAACACCCCTGCCCCCAAGGCTCTAAGTGACAACTTGTACGGTTCTAGTAACCCCAGCAGGACGTTTGGGACCAAAACCGGTTCACGGGTACCAGCCTCCCCCTCTGGGATGTGTAACCAAATCCCCAGACCACACCTTGGGAAGCCACCCAGGCCCCCCCCAAGACCTGCCGTGGATGCAAACAAGGCCTTGAGCACAGCACTCACTGCACGTGGGGGTTTCTCCCTCTCACGGGCCAACGCGTGCCCTTGGAGGCCACGGGTTCAGGAGCACGGAGGGACCCGATCAGCCAGAACAGGCCGTGGATAAAGCAAGCTCGGCCTGGTGGCTGGCTGCAGACGGGCCGACAGTGCACCCTCCCCACCCCCGAAGCACCCAGCAACTTCTGTGAGGAGTCCAGGCCTTCGCACCCATTCCCCTTCCTGGAATCTACTCAACAGAACAGTCCCACGCACACCCCCGCCCACAGGGGCCACACTGCCACACGTGCTCCCAAGTCCACCGAGGCCCGGCTACGGAAACCCCAGCACCCCGCTGACACCCCACCAGGCGGTACAGCCGCACGCAGGAGCGCGGTCCTACCAGTTCCAACTTGGGAAGCAGCCACACAGTTAAAATGCACCCCCTGCACCTAAGTGACAGGCTCCAGGGTCCCGTGTCCCTACTAAAGGAAGTCCCCCGCTTTGTTTTATCAGGTCTGGTGAGACCTACGTTAGGCCCAACTTCTTGCAACTGGCTGTTTAAAAAAAAAGAGTCCTGAAGGTCAACCCTTTAAAACACACCGTCTCAGCCCAGACAGTCTGTGCACCACTGAAACACTGCCCCAAGAGCCCAGAGGCCAAGGGCAGAGTGGAGCCGATTCAGAGCCTCGGTTTCTCATCTGTTGAATGGGGACAACCGACCCACTCCCACACACTGGGGAGGTGTCCAGGGATGGCCCCACAGCTTCACACCCTCTGGGCAGAAGGCCCTGCAGTGCCCCCATCAGCCAGCTGGGAGCCCTGGCTGGTTTCCCCGTATTCAGTTTTGCATCTCCAATGCAGAGCAGCTGCCTTGGCTTGAACCTTCACTCATTTGAGTGAGTGATAAAAAGCCACCTTTCACATGCAAAAAAGTTACAAACCTGCACTCCAAGAATACAGGGGATTCAGCAGGACGAATCCACTCACATCCCTTGGTTTTCTGTGCCCTCTCTACTGCTACTTTCTAGCTAGATGAACTCTGGCAAGGAGAGAAACCTCTTTTCTCCTAGCTGACAGGAATGATCCTGACCTTGAAAGACAGACCCCTGTCAAGCGAGGACAAAGCAGAAGTGAGACCACCACCTCCGTTCTGGTGTATACACAACGGCCCAGCCCCCCTAGGTACAGAGAAGGATACTCCCACCAGGTCACTGTTACCACAGACCGCTGCCCCATGGAACTGTGTCACATAAAGGCGCTCGCTCCTCTTGGTACCAATAGGCTTGGTGGCGTGTTAGGTGGCACCTGGGGACCCCAGGAGGAGTGAACGCTGGAGTGAGCACAAAGGGAGCCCCTGGCCTGCCCCATCCCCTTCAGATCGACACAGATTCCCCTTTGGGACGGCTTCATCTGCCCGACATCGATGCTGTCCTGACCGAAGCTCACAGATCAATCTCTTGTATTGCTGCCGGTGGCCACAGGCCGGCCATGTGAGCACGCGGGGGCGGGTGGCTGTGTGAGAAAGTGCCTCCTCCCTCCTCCCAGACCCAGGGCGCAACTACCTAAGGAGGTGAGGAGGCGGCTGGAAAAGGTGTGCATACGCATACTGGGTCTGAGACCCTGTGAGCAAGTGGAGGAGGCCACAGGAGGGCACATGGGCCGCTCCAGCCCCAGCAAGGGCTTATCTGGCACCTTGGGCCTTTGAGTCTTGGTAAAAATGGTGGCAGCAGCCCTCCGCACCCCAAACACTGCAAGGTACAGGGTCAGGGGCACAGGCAGAGTCTTCTGGGTCTCTTAAAGATGCTAGAGAAGGGCAGGGATGAGCTGTGGGCCCTCCATACCGGCAGAATGGAACCTGTAGATGCACACGCCTCTACATCCCCATCTGTGGATGGGGCACAGCTGGGGGACTATCACAGTGGGGGCGGGGGGAGCATCTACGCCCAGCTCTGGCAGCCTCAAAGCCACTAGAGCATGCACCTCCTCACACACATCAGGTTCTCCAGCTGGAGGAACCGGTTCCAGAATTAGGAGGTTTGGCCAGCACTCCAGACAGACACAGAGGCCGTCCAGCCAAATATAACTGGCCACTTGAATGCCCTTTGGAAGAAGGGCTTCAGCTCACCTGGGCCAGGTAGGGAGAACTCTACCTCAGGTTCACACAGAGCCCAGAACCCTGCTGGTGACAGGGGTGTGGGCAGGCAGAGGCCTCGGTGCCCACCAGGTTTCCCCATACCGCCCCCTAGCTAAGAACGCGCCGGTCCCAAGGAGAGTTTGCTCTGGTTCTCCGGATGGCCCCCACCAATATGGGGCAGACAGAGCAAATCCGGGCTTCCTCGGAAATCCCAGTTCTCCTTAAGGAGCATCACCCCCACCTTCCTCAGGGAGATAGGTACTTCGTCCCCACTCTGAGAAGGCCCTTCCAGCTCAGCTTCTGACTGCATATCGCAGTCCCCTGGGGTCGGGGTTTATGAACTACAGATGTCTGGGCCCCATCCCCTGGAGACTTGGGCTTAACTGGTCACAAGTTCGGCCTGGAGGTTTCCCAGGTGATTCTGAAGTGCAGCCAAGAATAAATAATGACCCTGGTTTGGATGCTTCCTGCTCCCCCCATGCCCCGCAGAAACCCCCAAGTCCCACTGGAACTCCACCAAACAAGTTCAGCCAGATCTCCCTTTTCACAGATGCTTACAAACTCCCTGCCCCTTCCCTCATCTCCAGCACCCTGCAGCAGCCTCCCTTGTGAACTTGGGAATCTGCTGAAAGCATCAGGCAAGGTGGGGGTGGGACAAGGACCCCTGGGAATTCCAGGCAGAGGAGCAGCCCAAGCAAAGGCCGGGCCAGAAGCAAAGGCCTGTGGTTTCATCCAGCAGGCGCAGGTGAAGAGGCCGGTGGCGGCGCGAGCTGCAGAGCCGAGATTAAAGGCCCCCAGCACAGCTCTGGCAGGGGTGCAAAGGGCCGCTCCTGTGTTATCTGTCGGCACACCTCCCAGCAGCCCGTGCAGGCTGGGTTCCTAGGAGGCACTTGATAAATTCTCATTGACAAGAGCGCTCTGAAATGTCACCTCCCACCCCCGGCCTCGGCTGGGGAGAAAGACCAGCGTGAGGGAGTGAAGTCAGCAGCTCCCCGTGTACTGTCGGCAGGAGGGGAGAAATTAAAGCCAGAAGGGTGGTCTTTGTGCAGGGGCCACACTGAAATGTCACCCAAAATGTGGATTCCTGCAGGTTACAAACACGGCTCTCCTAGCACCAGGGGAGGGGGCAGGTAACCTTCTGTGGCCCTGTGGCTTGGAGACCGCTGGGTTGCCATAACAGAGGTAATTACCGTGCTACCCAGCCCCAGGCTGGTGTGGACTTCGAGTAACCCAGGCTGGGAATTCCAAGCCTGCAGATGGGGCCAGGAAAAACCGGCCTTGCTAGCTGACTCCACAAGCCCCTGCGAGTTTCTGGGGCAAGGAGAGAGGCAGCAGCCAGGTCTTGCTCACCTGTGTTCTGGCAAAGTATGTGGGAGCTGCCAGCACCCACCCCTCAGGTAGGGGCTCAGGACCCAGAGGCCCCTCCTCTTTCAGAGCAGGGGAGGGGAGGGGAGGGGAGGGAGGACACCAAGACCAAAGGAACTCAGAGGGCTGGGGAGGTCACCAGCTTGGAAATGCAAGACACAGGTCCGCCACAGAGAGGTGCTGTACAGACAGACTCTGCTCCTGGTTCCTCCGGCCACACACGCTGAGCCCAGGGGCAGGCAGCTTCTGCTGGAAACCACAAGGCTGCCTTCGATCTGCAGCCCCTGAACTTCCCCCAGAAACGGGGAAGTTATTGGCAGCTACAGGACTGCCCGAGGGGACAGGTTTGCAAAGCCCACTGGAGCTCCCAAAGGGGTCTGGGTCTTGCTGTGAGCTCTGGTGCTGGCCCCCATGCTCCTGGCTTGAGTTTCCTCACCTGTCAGAGAACTGGTCCTAGCCTCTGTCTGTGCATTAGAATCACTTGGGGAGCTTTGAGAATACTCCTGGCCGCCACCGGCCCCCAAGGGGGGCAGGAACAGATGCTCTGGCTTTACTGGAAGATGTGGCCACCAACAGTTTTAGGAAACCAAATGGGGGGGGGGGGACCTGTAAACCTTCTCAACTCTGACAAGCTAGGATTCTGAAAACTGTTCCCTACAGGTCAGGGTGTGCGCTGTGGAGAGTAGCCTGTTGCCTTGTTCAGAGCCTGGCCCCACACAAACGACCGTGCCTGGAACCTGAACAGGCCTCCCAAGGCAGGGCTGGCCCCAGGACCCCCCTGGCTGCAAGGCTCACAGAAAGAAAACCGCCAAGTGCCAAAACCCTGGCTGGCTCTAGCTGCCCCGCTTCTGCCTCCTGCTTCCAGACACAGTGACAAAAGCCAACCCCACACCAGCCATCAAAGCCCCCCCAGAGGTCAGGGCTTCCCCAGAGATCAGGGCTACGCTGACACAGGCCCAGATACAGGCCTCTGTGAACTATCAGTGCAGTTGCTTAGGTAAAGCCCGCCTGCTTGGCACTTCCTAGTCCTCCTGGCCAGGGCGGCGACTCCCCTGCACAGACTGCAGCTGGGATGACACACGGCTGCCAGTTGGAGCCCGCACCCCAGGCCCCCTCACCTGTGGCGTGGCCCAGCTGAGTCAGGTGGCAGCCTGTGCCTCAGGTTCCGCCATCCCTGCGGGTGGAGGCCGCCTATAAACACAGGGTGAGCAACACTTATGGGCCCCAAGCTGAAGTAACAGGGAGGGAGGTCCAGAGGCAGGCTGCTCACCTGCCCCCTCCCCGCCCCCCAACGCAGAGAATCCCAAGGGGGAGGGCCCAGGCAGCCAGGCAGGAGGCACATTTCTAAGTGTCCCATCGAGACCTTCGGTTCCTCCATCCCAGCCTCCTAGAAATCGGCTTAGGCCAGGAGGTTCCCAGAGTCCACTCAGCCTTTTGTTCCAGTGTCTTTCACAAAAGGAGCCCTTTTTTCCATCTGATGTTCCCGCTTTTTGTTTCCAAACCCCAACCTGTGTGGGCCCCAGATAAGGCGCGGCAGGGGTTAACAAGGGTTTAATGTATTTTTGATGCACTTTGCAGACAAAGGCTAGTTTACAAACAAGAGCCAAATAGATTCAACACCGGCTGGTCTCCACCACCCAGCTGGGGGCCGGCAGGTGCTCCGGCCAGGCACACAGCCCTTAGGGCAATGCTCCAGCGCAGGGCCCCCAGCCCCTCACGTGGAGGCGGCCAGAGCCCTCCGCCCCCTTAAGTGCGGGGTGGAGGGCCTCCCTTCCTCCAATCCCGGGAAACCCTTTTCCCCACCCGACCGGAGCCTGGCGCCTATGTGGTCCCCTTATCCCTCAAGCAGAGCTTCAGAGGGGTGGGGGAGGGGGGCAGGAGCCGGAAGGGGAAGGTGGGAGGGTGAGCCTAGGGCCCGCCCCGCCTCCACAGGGGGAATTTAATTAGCCTGCTGGAGAGGCAGGCGGGCGGCCGAGGAGGTGTCTCTGGTGCTGCAATATAATTGAATCGGCTCCACTGGGTCGGGCCACTCGCCGCCCATCAGCACGGCCGCCGGCCTGGGCGGGCTGGGGGCGGGGAGGCGCATCCAGGCGGAGCAGGAAGGGCTGGGAAGGGAAAAAGGGCAGCGCGAGTGAGGGGCGGCGGATGCAACCACTCTACCACCTCCAAAGCCGGGGCAGCCATCTTCGGCAGGGGAAGGGGCCGGGAGCCGCTCCAGGGAGGCGGGGAGCAGGGAGGGGAGCAGCGGCAGTCCCGGGGCGCGCCCTTGGGAAGCAGGGCGTGGGGGTCGGGGACGCGGGTGGCTTCAGTTCCGCCCTCCCGGCGGTCTCCCCGCTTCGAGGGGAGGGGGAGGGGAGCAAGACAAAAACCCAAACCGTGAGGCCCCAGCCTGCAAGCCCCCCCTCCCAGACCAGCCGCCGCCAGCACCTGCCACGGGGGGCGCACGGCTGCCCCCCCTTGCTTCCTTCCCTGCTGCCGCCGCAAAGTTTTCACTCCAGCTCCGGAGCGTCGATAGCTCACCCCGGGTCCCCCCAGCTGCCCGCTCCCCTAGCCGAAAGTAGCTGCCAAGCCCGTGCCCCGCGGCGGCCCGTATCCCCGCCAGGAGTCAGGCCACTCAGGCTACGACCCGCGGCGGGCGGGGGCCTCTGGTCGCCGGCCTGCCCGCCCGCCCGCCCGCTCAGCTCTTATCACCGCTCACACTCCAGGGGAAGTTGCCCGCGAGCCGTTGGCAGCCACCCCCGCGGAACCCGCAAACTTGGAGAAGAGTGGCGGGAGGGCGAGGGGGCCCGGAGACCCCCACCCCCGTCCCCAGTCCCGCGCGCTGTGCTCACCTTTCATGCCAGGGTCCCGTAGCTCTGCCTCGGCTGACACATGCTGGAGCCACTGTCGCCCAGTGTTTGTCTAAACTGCTTATCTCACCCCGGGCTGCTCGGCGCGGCGGCGGCAGCTCCTCGGGCCCGCTGGGGAGGTGGAGCTTCCGGGGCCCAGGCCAAGAAACACCTGCTGCTGTCGCGGCGGCCGAGGACACACCCAAGCGCAACGCCGCCCACTCCCGGGCCACTGGCTAGCTCCCTGCTCCCTGACCTCAGCCAGCGGGAGGTGTCAGGTTTCAGTCGCCAACACACGCGCGCGCACTGACGGCCGCCGGGTACACCCGCGCGGGCACACGCCCCTCCCCAGCCAGGCCGTCCAGGTGAGCCGAGGACACCAGCAGGTAGGGTAAGGGCCGCCCTCAGCCTCCTGGGAGCCCCTGGCTCGACCGCTCAGAGGTCCGGGGTACACTGGTGTCTCAAACCAGCCACTTGATTCCAGAAAAAGAGAGCACTCGCTTCCCAACAAGCCCGCCACGCGAACAGAGCCCTTGCACATCTTGTGACCGCTTCCCTGGCGCCTAGCACAGTGTCTGGCACAGATCAGGCCCAATGAGCAAACGGATAAGCTCACGTGTCCTGGAGACCAACTTCTTGAAACTGGTATGAGTTGGGGAGAGGGGGACACAAGAAAAGCTATGTGCATTTATTCCCTCCCCCCCAAATGTGTGACCTTATATCTCTCCACCATGAAAGGGTTCAATGTTAAGAACATGGGCCTCTGCGCCTTTCTCCCAAAATTCTAGGAACTACCCCCTTCCGTTTTAAATAACTTTTGGGAAGACCACAATGCGGGAGGCAAGGGTAGTTCTTTGAAGAATCCACGTCCCCGCGGCTGGAGAGTCCACGGAGGCGCCGCTCCACCAGAGACATCATTAAGTAGCTGGGGTTGCGGTCAGAGGCGAGGCCGCCCGCCTCCAGAAACTGGCACGACCCACTGGGCCTCCGGCCCCAGCGCAGCACCTCCCCATTCCTGGCACCCCCCCCCCCACCTCACCCAGGCACTTGACGGACTGGAATGACTCAGGGAGCGTCCTGAAATTCCTAGGCACCCACAGGAGGCACAGCAAAGTGCTGCAGGTCCCAGCCTCCCCACCCCCCGGCCTCTGCCCCGCCCCCACCAGCAGCGGGCGCACCCACCCCCGCTCCTCTCGCGCCACCAGGAAGCGCTGGGTTAATTGTACAGGCTTTGCAGGGCGCCCCCTGCCCATTCCGCCCCCAGTACACTCCGGCGCCCCGGGCTCTGACCCCGCGCTCGTCCAAAGCTCTCAACGCTGCTCCGGTGCCCGGGGTCTCTCCCGGTACATCTTACTTTGAAGACCCTCTAATGTGCAGCTTTCATATTTGGAAGCGGGGAGACAAGCAATACACCCCCGCCCCCCAAAGCGGCCGCCCTAGCGCCGCGCTGCGGGTTTCAACTTTCCGCTCCCGGTGCCAGCCCGCGCTTCTGCCAGCCCCAAACCTGCCCCGGGACATGCCCGCGCCGCGCTTGGCAGGCGCACATGCTGTCGTCCCCGCAGGCCCAAACTCCCCCGCCTCCCTCCCTCCCTCTCCCCGCGCCATCCCGGATTGCGACGGGAGGGAGCGCTGGGCGCCTGCCACCCCCCATCCATCTGTTCCCGATGACGCTGGCGGGCCTGGAGCACTCGGGGCCCAAGCCAGCGGGGAGCAGAACCCGCCTGTGTGTCCGCTGGGCGGAGGGCGCGGGGGGGCCGAGGGGCGAGGCCCGGGCGGGCGCCCCCAACCACCCACACCCTGGTCCTTCGACCTAGCACACGCTGGGGCACTCGGAGTAGGGGCGCCTACGGGGCTGCCTCCCGCCTTGCACAAGGCTCCTGGCAGACCACAAACGAAAAGGGAAACGGGCCGGCGAGGAGGGGCGGGGGGGGCCGTTACTAGCTCGTACCTGCGGGCGCCGGCCGACCCTGGTATCGCGCGGGAAGGGCGCTTCCCCTTCACCGCCCGCCTCGCTCCTGTAGGTCTCAGCCGATACTTTACTTTCCCCACCACACGGTGTCTCCGCAGCGCGGTCTGGTAATTTATACCCAGCAATGGCCGGCAGATTCACCGCGGCCCGGGAGTGGGGGAGGGGTGCCTCCATCCCCTCAGGGAGTCAAGCGGGGAGTGGGGGGGTGGGGGATGTTAGGCGGGAACTCGACCACTGGCTTAGGGCCTTAAAAACAAAATTATAAACCCTAGGGGTCTGTTCCGAATCCTTTCCTACCAGGATTCGGCCTGCGGGGGGAGGGGTGTACCATGCAAATAAACAACTCGCACCTGGTTGGGTGGCTCCTCTTTGCTTTGTCCCCAGGTCAGGACACCTAGGCCCAACCTCCTCTCTCACCTGGACTCGATGCTCCCGCTTATTTCCCTTCATCGCTCTGGGGGGGAGGGGGGAGCTTGGTGGGGACAGAGGTCAATTCTCCCACCTGTTTGATATAAAAATGTGTAGGGTGGTTACTGTGGATCACCATTTAGTTAACTTTTGAGTCGGCAGCTTCCTCCCTCCCTTGCGAGATGGGTGGTCGGATCCCGTTTCACGGGTGAGGAAGTTGGGGCCGAGAGTTGCTCAAGGTCAGGTGCGCTCCGGTACCCTGGGAGCTCTGCCTGGAGCTGCTCACACCTGGAGTCTCTCTCCCCTTCCCAGCACGGCCGCCAGAGGCAGCCGGGTGCTGCAGGAAACCCCAGCGACCCGCTGGGGGGCAGTAGCGAGCTAGCTGCGTGCGCCTTGGCCAGAAAACGCTGGCGGCCACCAGGCCGGCTGGCACAGGGGAGATGGATGACACTCACTGTCTGTGCGCCAGGCCCAAGGAAATTAGTAATCCGGAGCACGGCCTCCGAGTTTAAGGGTGGGAATTGCTCCCCTGCAGCCCTCGCGCTCCTCGCTAACGAGGTTTGTAGCTTGACTCCTCATTTCCCTCCACTGGGGGCTCAGGCTGGCTGCCCTCCATTTCCCTCCAGGCGTGTTCCTTCTCCTCTCTCTTCAGCAGCTCCCACCTTGCAGCCAGCCGTGAGCCCTTTCTGGGAAAAACACTCCCTCCTGGACCAACTCTCTCATTCCCATTTGCCTGGAAACCTGACAGAGAAACAAGGCCCCGGGAGAAAAGGCAAGGTGCCACAGCCAGTCCCTATGAGGGCTGTGTGGGGACACCTCCAGGGTCCTGCTTCCTCTGTGCCAGAGGCAACAGGATGCTCGTGCATGCTTGCCCACACCCGAAGACCCCTGCCAACCTGCACCATGCCTCCTGGAGCAGGAAGCAGGAATCCAAAGGGCCTCACCTGGCTCTGAGAACCTACTCAGGTGGATCCCTGCAAAATCCAGCCTCATCTCTGTGAGCCCTGGGACCTAAGAAACCTACAAAGCCAAAAGTATGAGAACGCCCTCAGGATAAGCCGCAGGGGCCCCCTTAACACCTGCCTCCTGAGACTGGGAACTGATAAAGGGGTCTCTGACATAGATGCCCAGAAGGGACCCGATTAGGGATACCGCTAAGCAAGGTGGTGGGCATTTAGTCACTCAACACACACCCAGCGTGGGCTCTGGTTGGCACTAGCATTTCCAGATACAGAACTGAGAATGCCAGTCTGGCCTCAGCTGCTCAAAACGACGAGGGTGACAGACAGGGGAGGGAGGTGCTGACAGGCGGGGCACTTTAGAGACAGCAAGAAAGACAGAAAGGTGATTTGGCAACTTAACCCACCACCACCTGGGCACCTACCTAGCCAGATGAAGTTCCTAAGAGACACTAACTGTGACTGCCCCTCCTGAGCACAGCACAGGTATGAGCTCCGGGTCTATGAGGGCCCTTGGTTTCCGGGAAGGGAATCCTGTTCTTTATCATTCTGCGTCCTTTTGGGACTAGCAGGACTCACACACAGTCTAGGTCCTCCACCCTCACCAGTTCCTAGCACGTAAGAACTGCATGTCACCTTTACATCATGACTCCAGCCACCTCATACAGCACCTGGATCTGTAAATAAGCATCAGGGACCTGGACTTCATTGTGGGTGGGAAGGGAAGGTCACGTCTGCCATTTACCAAACACCTAATAGGTGCCAAGGCTGTTCAACTCCTGTCACTTAATCCTCAGAGGCCGTGCAGCATAGCAGGCATGACCTGCATTACAACGCCCAGGGAGGAGACCTGAAAAAGTTAATGAACTTGCCTAGGGCACACAAGTTCCAGCCAAGCCCGACCCAGACCCTGGCTGTCCACCTATACCTGCCAGCAGCTCTGTGAACATCCGCTGCAGATAGGCCTGGTATGGGTGGTACAGGTCTCAAAGCGTTTTCAGGTCTAAGGCTCTTCATTTGGGAACATCCCCAGCAGCTATCCCAGTGTCCAAAAGTCATTCTCCCCTCTGGGGGGATTGTAGGGTCCCCTCACTCAGGGCCTGGCACCCCTACATTTACACAGCCCCTCTTCGTGAGCGGTCTACCCACCCCAAAGCTACCAGTCCCACCCGGGGGGGGGGGCCACATCCATCGAGGGCACCATGGGAGCCCCAAGGGCTAAGTGGCAGGGGGTGTGCCCAGCGCCCCCACCGTGCCCAGCCGCTCCTGCCAGCCCTGCTCTGTGGCCAAGCCCCCACCACTTATACTCCTGGGTCCTCTTTCTCTTTGCTGCCGCTATCACTGGCCCAGAAATCCTCTCCATTCTTCAAAGCAGGGCTTAAATCTTATCTCTTCCAAGAAGGCTTTCCCCATCCCCGCCTCTGGAACTCATCTCTCCAGTCGCTGTGTCCCACTCTTAGATAGTGATCACACAGTGCAATGGGTCCCACGGGTCTTAGATAATAGTGTGCGTGTGTGCTTGCTCATGAAATAGACTCCCAAGCCACCCTACCGAGCTACTGTCTGGGTTCAGGGCCAGGAAAGGACATCTTTAACAAGGGGCGGGGGGTGTGTGTGTGTGTGTGTCCAGGCCTCGCTGATGGTTGGAGCCCTAGGTTCCACGCACGCCACAAGACAGTGGGTGCCCACAAGGGAAGGGGGCTCTGGTCTCATAGCTGTCACACAGCCTCAGCCACCAGTGCAGAACCACTGAATGGATAAATGGAGGGAAAGACTCAGTCACTCTCCAGTAGCCAAAGTCACCTCCAGGGGAGCAGGCACGGTTCAGGCCTGGCAATCCCAAGGACGAGGGCACAGGCGGTTGCCTCTTAACCCCCGACTGCCCCAACACTTCCTGCCCTTTCAGCGCTGCTCCCAAGCTCCACCCAGAACACAGCTGCACTCCTTTACAATCAGTTAACAGCTGTTTTGCATAGATTTTCAATTCTAATTGCCTTGCTTTGTGAGCACCGCCGAGCCCGGGTGAATGGGGAAGCCGCAGCGCGGCTCGAGAGCAGGCGGGGAGGGGAAGACACTCGAGACGCACTAAAAGGAAGCCAGGGTGCGCCGGGCAGGTTGCTTCTATTTATTTTTCAAGTAAGAAAAGAAAGCCCAGGCCACTAACTGCCCCTGCCCCAGCTCCAGCCTCTGTTGCTGGAGCCCAGAGTCGGAAAGGTGTCCCAACTTTGGGAGGGAAGCCCTCCTTCCCCCTTTCACCCGGGCTCCCCAACCCGCCTCAGACGCGGTACCCTGCAGGGGGCAGTTTCCAGCGCTGAACCCCCTGCAGGGACCTTTACTCGCCTCCCCCTTCAGGCCCCTCCCCTCTCTGGCCCCCTCCCCCCCAGCCCCCCAGGCTCTCCAGTACCCAGATATGGGAAGCTAATTGGACAATAAAGTTGAGCAGCGAGGAAATGTGCTCTCTGGAGACAGCTGGCATCTATAAAAGAGAAATATTTGCATTTAAAACCTTTAAACTTTAAAAGTAGGGCCAGGCCAAGGCAAGGGGAGGGTGGATGGAAGGGGTGCTCAGACCCTCAAGGGGGGGCAGCGACTCCTGGAGGGGAGCCCCACACAAGCTGCTGGGGGTCCAGAGAGGCCCTGAGGATGGTAGTTCTGGACCCTTCTGTCACCAGTGACCCTGGCCCAGGCCTCTGCCACCATCTGCAGGATCCCAGTCGTCCAACACTAGGCTGGTGGCCTTGCCACGGTGATGCACTAACCCCCTACCTCCCCACCCACTTGGGATCTCAGGCATTCTGGAGGATTCCCAAGATCTTCCCAAATGGAGCATGAGAACCAAGGTCCCACCCCCCCAGAGTGGGTCTGGTTGAGCTGATGCCCATCCATCACCCTGCTACCTGGGCAGAGCCCCAGGCCTCTCTCCACAAACTGATCCTGCCCCTGGCTTTTGGCTTTGGGAGGGAAGTAGCCCTTTGCTGCAGCTGGCAGCAAGGCGACAGCTTGCAAGGAGCCAGCCTCTGGTGACCCAGTGCCTTCCCCCACACCCTGCCCCCTTAACCTTTCCATATTCAGCACCACCACACTGCCCCCTGAGGAAATGGGGGCTCAGAAAGCTCTGCCCGCTTTCCAGGGCCTCCCAGGACACCTCCTCCACGCTGTGGCTGGGTGTTCATTTCCTCGCGTGCCTAGTTCCCATTTTTCATATCTGAGAGAAACCTGGCCAAATATCCCCACTGTCAACATTTGTGATGTAAAGTCAGCAGAGAATATGTTCCCGAGTGGTCTTATTTTAGCAGGCTTTTATGAAATCGCAGAGGACTCGAAATGCTCAGCTCCCGGCTACGTGGCAGGCCTGCACGGAGTGGGGTGGGCAGGTACGGACTCCCTGGCTCTACCTCCCAGGGTGGGGGTGGGAGCTGGCGGGGATGGAGAACAGCAGCCAAACGTTCAACATCAGCTCAGCAGAAACTGCGCCAGAAGCGGCCCCCCTCTCCCAGCGTCAGAGCAGGGCATTCTCTCCTTCTGACTTCTGTTCCCATCAGGAAAGTATTTCCAGTCCCAGCAGTGCGGTCTGACTCCTGGGCCAGGCTGCCCCGGCTTGGCGGTCAAGGCCAAGATCAGCTATGAAACTGTCTTTCAGTTTCATCTCTCCTCCCTACAGCACCCCGCTCTCCGGCCACTTTACTTCCACACTCTGAGCGGGCTTTCTCACCATCTCTTCCTGGACAACGCTGCCTGGGCATCTGCGTGTTAACCTCCCTTGACAACGATCTGGAAAAGCAAATTTAAAGCGTGGCTTCTGAGAACACACACCGCACTTTGGGGGGCCGTGAGTGTGGAGGGGAGAGGGCATAAGGTCGGGTACCTGAGCTGAGCCTGCGCGACCGCCGCCTCGCTGGGCGCCAATTTTGCCAGCCATCGAGATGCAAGCAGCACAGCCCCGGCCGGCTGCAGTGAGGACCAAACAAGGTGACAGCCTAGAAGGAGCCTTGCACGGCGCCTGGGACACAATGGGCGCTCAACAGAACTACTTCTGTTTGGTGCGAGCAGGAAACATACGGAAGGGCGGCAGCAAATAAAAAATGCTAATGAGGAAGCGCTGGTCAGTGCCACACAAGACAGGCAGGGAGGCCAGCCAGACCACATCAGGGCCTGGGACGAGGCAGCGTTGGCCTGGCTTGCTCTTTCTCGCAGGAATGGCCTCCTCTCCCCTTCCGGAGTCACACACACTTCCAGAATCCTGCCGGCGTTCACGGGAGCCCAGCCCCATCTGGCTTCCAGGTCCTGCTGGCTGGTCGCCTGCAGGCCTGTGTAGCCAGGCGGCAGGCAGGAGAGCCCCGGCTTTTGTCTTTAGTTTAACGTTGACAGCGTTCAGTCAAGACTTCCTTCTCAGAGATGTGTCTTAAAAACGACCCAGCCTGCCCATGTGTCCCCCCACGGGGGGATGGACAGATGAATGCAAGCCTCCCCACGTAGTGGAACATTCCCCCGCTATTCAGGAGACTGCAGCCCTGACACACAGCCCAACAGAGACGGACAGTGAGGCCTGAAAACATGGGCCCGCCCTTTAAAACCCCGCAGCCCGAAGTGGCAACACCCTAATGTCCACCAACTGACCATGGATTTTAAAAGCCCTAGTCTGTCGGGCAGCGGAGTACTATTTAGCCACAAAGAGGCATGAAGTACTGACCACGCTACAGAATGGACGGGCCTGGAAAAGCGTATGCTAAGTGGAAGGGGCCAGACACAAGACCACGAACTGTATCACCCCGGCCAGAGAAAAGTCCAGAATGAATAAATGCAAAGAGCCAGAGTGGGTTCGTGGCTGCCCAGGGCTGCGGGGAGGAAGGAATGGGGAGTGACTGCTAACTAATGGGTCAGGGGTCGGCTTTGGGGGGGTGAGAGAAACGTTTGGGACCAAGACAGAGGTGGCGGCTGTACAGCTGTGTGAATATATTAAACGCCACTGAATGAGTCACTTTAAAGTGGTTCATTTCATGCTATGTGAATTTCACCTGGATTTTTAAAAAAGATCCAACCTGAAAACCCTCTGCGTATCCTGGGAGGGGTAGGGCAGGGCCCGAAGTTTCCCTGAGCGCCCCAAGCAGCAGGCCCCGAAGGCAGCGTTCCCTGGAAACCCCCTTGCACACTGCGTCCGAGGCCCCACAGCGGCTCAGAGAAACTAGTCGTGTTCAAGCGTATTTTGCTTCCCCGGCATTTTTCCACACCCTGCCTCCCGCCCACACACACACACACACACACACACACACACACCCACCCTGCCATCTCTGCAGATCTGCCCTCTAGCCCTCCGAGGGGGTTCACAGTGTGCCCCCGCAAAGCTGCAGGCCTTTTTCGTCCTCATCAACGGTTCTCTGGCTCCAGGGGGAGGGCAAGCCCTGCCCCTGTGAGCACCAAGCAGCTGGAGGTCATGACACCGAAAGGCACACACCTGTCTCTGAGCAGGGCTGCAGCAGCTCCTGCCACCTGGCCTCTGGGTTGGAAAGAGGCCAGCTGTGACCCAGGCAGACCTGGGGGATGGAGGGAGCAGGGAAGTGGCACAGGGAAGCTAGGACCCTCTGAGGTCATGGGTGGAGGGGAGCCTTCCAACGCTGGACCCCAGACCTGAGGCCAGCGTGGCCCCATGGGGGGGGAGGCAAGAGTGGCTCTGTAACCCCACGCAGCATTGCCCACTGCAATGGGCACTCCTCATCTTCTGACCCTGGACACCCCGTGGACTCAGAAAATTAACCAGGGATCCTCATGCTGGGTAAGGGTTTTTCTCCTCCCTTCCTGGTCTGTCGGTCTGCTCAGAGGACAGTGTATCCGTACCCCCACCTGGCCACCACAGATGGGCCACATGCCCAGGAGGGCACCCAGAGAGGCCTGGGGCAGACAGTCACCCCAAGGTCTGGGACAGATCTGGGTGGGGCAGGGCTTGGGTGAAGTCACGATAGCAGGAGACAATCTAGAACCTCAAGTTGGCCAGGGCCCGTGGGTCTCCATTAACACCCACACAAACTCTGAGGGGTCCCCAGGAATGTAATGGGGGGCTTCCATTCTCCAATATTCTTTGCAGGGTTATAGGCCTTCAAAGTTCTTTTAGAATCCAAGAGCCCTGAGGAACCATGTACACACAGGTCTGTGATTTGCACACATTTGTATGGTGTTCCCCCCGTCTCCTCGTGCCTTCTTCAACCCACCCACTAGGCACCATGTGCCACTTACATGGCCCCGGTGGCCGCAGCGGGGCTCTGCTGAGTACTTGCTGTATGCCAGGCATTTGAACCTAGAGCCTTTATCTCAAAACCGAACCCTAGTTCTCCCCTTTCTCCTGGACCCTTCTCCCATCCTTACTGTGCTCCTGACCAATTTCTGGATTAAGTATCTGCAACCTGTCATTAAAATCCCAAACAGCCTTGGCTGGTGTGGCTCAGTGCTTTGGACACTGGCCTGAGAACCAAGGGGTCGCCAGTTCGAGTCCCAGTCAGGGCACATGCCTGGGTTGCTGGTCGGGGGCGCACAAGGGGCAACTGCACAATGATGTTTCTCTCCTTTTCTTTCTCCCTCCCTTTCCCCCTGCCTAAAAATAAATAAATAAATAATCTTAGAATCTTTAAAAAGAAAAAATTAAAACCCCAAACTGTCGCCTGGACAATCAAATCCCAGTTGCCTTTATGGCTCATCCACTGGACAAGCAACGCACACAGACAAGCAAGCCCTGGTATGAGCAGAGAACTGGCCCTCACCTGGCCTCGACCCCACTGCCAAGCCAGCGGGAGGGCCCTGGGACAAGAGGGCCCGGTCTCCTCCGGCTCCCGTAGGCTGCAAGGAGCCACTCACTCCGGCTCTTACTGTATTTAAGTCTTTAGAGCTTGGTCTCATAAATGGAAATAAGCAAGGAGAAAGAATTACATTAAAAGCATCATTTTCACCGTTGGAAGTACTGGGTGTTGAGGTTTTGGCTGGCTGCCTTAAGATCCTCTGGTGTCTGCGGGGCCCCGCGCTGAAGGTCAGCATGGAGGTGCTGCTGTACAGTGCACCCCTCTGCCAGTTTCTGCCTGCTTGCCAAGTGCTTTCTCCCTGGCGTGGCCCCTCCCATCTCAGTCTGCTGAGTCCCCAGGAGCACCCATCTGGAGACACCACCTCCCCAGGGTGGCAGGTGAGCTCCTGCTACCTCCAGCCTCCTGCCTGCCACAAAGGTCCCCTGCAGGCCCCGCCTCTGCTGCCAGGCCCCGGGCTGTGGCATCCCACTGTGATGGCACCCCAAAGGTCCGCAGTGACCCCCAACACTTCCCCTCTTCCTCTGACTCAGGTCGGCAACACCTGGCAGACCCCAGTGGCTGCTCCCTCCTACCCCTGCGTCCCCCCAGCGTCAGCTCCTCTCCTGCTCTAAGTTTTCCCCTGGGCCCCTCGGGTCCTTGCACTCCCACCTCTCCTGTCGTGGCACTCAAATGCATGCACCGGCCACCCCTGTGTTTCCTTTTTCTTTTTCTTAATTTTCTTTTTGATTTGAGAGAGAAGGGATGGGAGGGAGAAAGAGAGGAAGAGAAACATGGATGTGAGAAACAGTGATCAGCTGCTTTCTTCACAAGCCCTGACTGGGGGCCGAACCCACAACCCAGGCATGGGCCCTACCTGGGGATCGAACTGGCGACCTTTCGGTTTTCCGGATGACGCCCAACCCACTGAGCCACACAAGCTGGTGCCACCCCACGTTTCTAACCTCTCACACACAGACCATTGTAGAAGCGCCTGGTGGTCTCTTTGGCCGCACAGGGCCCCCACCACACGCCCTGTCTCTGCTGTGTCCCCCACCCTCCCTTATAGGCTAATTTAGATCAAGAGCCTCCCTCCTTACCCTGCTCAGGCTACACCCAATGTCAGGTGCACCCTCCCCAGCTCTTCCCAAATCTTCTTTGTTTGCTGCATATACCTCTTTCACTCAGGCCCTGGCTTAAATTCCCATCTCCTCCAGGTAGCCTTCCCAGATTTCGTGGGTGTGGCTCTGTGGCTCAAACCGTGCTAGTGGGAGTTGGCTTTCCCCTCCTCTGGGGGTGGAGGGTGACTTGAGCATTCTTTACTCTCTGCCCTGCGCTTGGGAGACCCAGCCACTGGTGCAGAGAAAACAAGCCTTGCTTATTCCTGGACCTTCACACACCCTTAAAGTTTTGCTGAATTGATCTAAATGAAATTAAGAAGCCCCTACGAAGACACAAACTGTCATCAGCAACAAGTGCTACCTGCATCCCCCTGACCCCCAGGTAAACCCAGCCGCAAACAGGGTGCAGGAACCCCCTGGAACAGGCACGGAGCCCTCTGTACAATGCTGAGTGCCTTTCCAGAGCTGAGCAGATTTTTTTCCCATCGGTCCTCACGGAGCCCTGCATCTGCGATGCCACGCCCGTCCCCCCCCCTCAGAGCAGACAGAGTATTCTGCAGGGAGTCACCAGGAAAACTGGTGCTGGGGCTTCGTTCTGTTTTAACCACTCCCTGATGGTCCTCAAAGAAACCCACAGGCAGCCGTACCACAGAGCCCTGCCAGCTCCCAGCCCCGCCCGCTGGCCCCACTCAATACCAGCCTCTCGCCCGGCATCTCTCCCAGGAACAACAGTGACACTGGAGGAAGCTCTGGGCTGGCCAACACCGACACCGGCAACCAGGGATGACAGCTCCCCGCCCCTCCCCTTGGCCCACATAGTGCAGGGCTGTGGCTCCCTCCCCTCCCAGCACAGACCTGCCTGGCTAGCAATTTGAGCCCAGGGTTAGCGCAGCCCAGCTCAGTAGTTCTATTCCTGGCTCAGTCGGCAAATTGCTTCATGACCTTGGGAAAGTCCCCGCGCTGCCTGACCCCATCTGTGAGCACCACTGTTAATAATCCGAGGTGGAGGTGGCACTAACAGCAGGCCCTGCTGGAAGCCACGCTGTTTCGAGGTGACCCTGCGACTCCCCTGGTGGCTGCAGAGCTGTGGCAGGACATGCTTACAACAAACCTGGAGCCCTCCTAGGACACAGGGAGCGAGGGGGTGATCACAGCTCCAGGTGCACCTGCGGGGGGGGGGCGGGGGGAGCCTTGCCCCCACACCAGCCGGACCACTGTCACAGGAGGGACCGCCACCCTCCCACTGTACAGAGAGGACAGTCTCAGAGCCCTGCCCAGGGGCTGGGGTGACAAGCTCACCTGTCTTACAGGTGACAAGCCTGTAAGCATCATGGATGGTCAGAGCGGGCTGGAATCTTGGGAAGAAAGAAGAGGGACTGTGGGGCCCACGCTGTACCTCTCCAACTCCTCCAGCTGCCTCCACCCACTTCTGGCACTTGCTCAGCAGGAGAGCGGGCGGGTGGAGAAGGGAAATGCTAGAGCCTGTTGTCCCACCTGGCCAGGTTAGGTCAGGGACAGGAGGCCCGTTCTCAAGGCTCACCCCACTGCTCTTTCTATGAATCCACAATTCCCCAAACTTCACTTCCACAAGAAGCACCTGGTTAAAACAGACTGTCAGGTGTCACCCCCACCATGTCCATCCCCCACATCTAACTTGGGAGGAGGTTGGGCTGAAGCCCAGGAATCTACAGACAACAGGTGCCCCACCCTCACCGATTGGGGCCTGGGGCTCACCCTTCCCAGATATACCAGCTTGCTTTGTCATCTGACCTGTGGCATGATCCTCTTTTAAAAGTTAATTTTAATTTATTTCTTCCCCGCCTCTCCCCCCCAAAGAGTTCACAGCAACATTACCACCCTCTGATGGAGATGTGTTTATTATTTTACGGTTTCTTCAGGAAGCTCCCAGTAACTCGAGGGGAATTATATTCAGAGAGAATTGGGTCCCTAGCGTAAGTCAACATTATTCATTTAACATCTTCTATTGGCGCACAGAGATGTGAGCGGGCCTCACCCAGAGATGTCCCCTGTGGTTACTGGAAGATTTAATTCACAACATCCAAGGAAAATAATTAGGGGAGTAGGAGGAGGGAGGGGTGGGAGGGGCCCGGAGGCACCACTCACCGCCAGGTCACTCCCAGTCAGCACCTCGGCTCTGTCCATGAGGGTGGTGTGGGGCTGCTCTGGCAGCCTCACTCCATGGTGGCTCACTTGGGCACGACACAAACGGACGGGCCGCCTGGAGGGAACTTTTGGGAGAGCAGGTCTCCAAAGCAGGACCAGCCAAGCCACCCTTCTTCCCAGCATGGGGTGCTGCCCCAGCCCAGAGCATCCCACTGGGGGTACACGCAGGCGCCCCTGCCCTGCCTGCTGTCAGGACACACACACACTCCCCTCGCCTGTGCAGCGGCTCTTTGAGGTGGTTGAGGGGCCAGGGTCCATGTGAGGGGCTCGGTGTCCCACTCAGCAATCCGGAGTGCTGGGTTTTCTTCAGCATGTTATGGATTATCCTGGCAAGTCCTGAAAGATCAAAATTAGTTTTGACCTTTTTAATGTTCATTGCCTGGAGGGTAGGACAGGGCGCAGCAAGCCAGGTCCCACTGGGAGGGGGTGTGGGCGCTGCTGGGAAAGCAACCCTGCTGATGGGGGCTGGCAGGGCTCCCATCATTTACAACGGAGGGGGTCCGAGAGGCAGGGTGGGGGCAGAGCAGCGCCGTGCTGTTGGCAGTCACCAGTCCGGGCCTGGTGCTGACAAGCCTGAGTGTGGCACACGGGACCCTGAGAGCAGGAAACCTGTACGAAGAACCTTCTGGGCCACGGCGTGTAGCCTTCCCTCCGAGAGATGAGGCGGTGAGGAAACAGAAGATGGGACACGCGCCCACAGAGAGAGAGAGAGAGAGAGAGAGAAAGAGAAGCATCTTTCCTTGCAGGCTGTTTTTGGCAAAAGAAACAAACTTTCTCTGACCCTGACCCGAGTCCAGGTCCAAGGAACCGCGTCCCAGTGCACCAGCCGCTCTTATGTCTCATGTTGCGACAAGTGCGTACCTCCAGGCCCTGGGAACACCCCAACACCCGGGAACTCTGGCCCCCGTTGCACTTCTCTCCATCGTTCCAAAGATGGCGAGACGCCTCTCTTCCGGAGGCTTCCCGGTCTGGTCTGTACAGACCACCCAGATTAAGCAGCTGGACCGAAGCCACACAACACAGCCCCATGGACAAGAAAACCCAAACCTGATTCGAAGCTCAGTCCTCCCCACCCCTGCAGGAATCCAGAAAGATCCACCTGAGAGCAGGACGCTGAGGATGGTCCATCTTTTAGTTCTTTAAGAGTCTGCTCAAGTAGCTGCTCAAACCAGCGCTGTCCGACAGACCTTTCCATGGTGACCCACACACTGTTCGAGCTGTCCCACACAGTTGTCACCGGGTACGTGTGGCTGCTGAGCACTGGAAACACGGTCAGTGAGACCAAGCAACTGAATTTTAAATTTTAACCTTAATTAGTTTAAAATTACAAAATTGAATTGAAATAACCACACACAGCCAGCGGCTACAGCAGCGGACAGCACAGATTGCGGGGGTCGGTCACAAGTTGGTGTGGTTTTCCCCGTGGTGGCTCTGGTAGCGCTTAGTCGTCTTTAACCTCATGCGGGACAATTTTGTTAGGTTGTGTTGTGGCAGCTGCTGTAACAGCGTGCGCTCCTAAAGAAACTTTTCAAGACTGCTGAGTTTTTGTGCAGCCACTTTAATACTGAAGGTGGAAGGAGATACACAACATTTTTGGTGTATTGTGCTTTATCATTTCCAGAAAGGTAAAAACACAACTGAAACTCAAAAAAAGACGTGTGCAGGGTACGGAGAAGGCGCTGTGACTGATCGCAGGTGTCAAAAGTGGTTTGCGAAGTTTCTTGGTGCTATTGACCTTTTGGCCAAACAATTCTTTGCTGTGAGGCTGCCTCATGCACGGGAAGATGTTCAGCAGCACCCCTGGCCTCTACCCCCTGGAAGCCAATAGTAGGAAAGAGCTGACATACTCAAAATATCCAAATCAATAAAGTTTTGGTGAAAATGGAAAATGTGTCTTTTATTTTACAGAAAAAATTAAACGGACTTCTGGCCAACCCAACAGGACGTAAAAATGAGCAGGTTTCCCAAGCAGCTGAGATGCTCACTCTGAGAGGTACCTGTGGGCTCACGAAGAAACAAGGCAGAATATCTGACATTGGGGTTTCTGGAAGAGTCCAGAGCAACGACTGCAGCGAGTCACACCCCCAGGTCCCCTCAAGGGGGCGGGTCTCTAGGAAAGCTGTTAGTCCCGAAAGCATCACAGAGGCTGAGAACACTCCTGCTAGGACACTGCTTCGAGGCCTCATTTCCCACCTTAGTGACAAGTGTGCAGCTGGGGGTCCCCCACTCTCCTTAGAGGGACCCTCACAATGGAGTCGGGAGCAAATGCACCCCTCTCCTGGGAGGTGAGACACAGCCAAATCTCTGCCAGAGCAAAGAGCCCACCTTCAGATCAAGTACAGGGAGTAGGGACGGACAGATGGATGGGAGGGAGAGAGGACAATGAATAATGGGTGATGGATGGTAGGATGGATGATGGGGAGATGGAAGAAAGGAAGATCGGTAAGGAATGGATGGACTGATAGAAAAACAGAAAATAACTGACATTCCAAAGTTTTGGCCACATGGATGTGTTCAGAGCTCCCCAACAGGCCTCAGTGGTTTTCAGGAAGGAAGATCCAAGCGTTTTCTACTACCTGAGGCCAGCAACCTGCCCCAGGGGTTCCAAGCAGGAGGCCCCATCCCTCCCTCCCCAGCAAGGTCGCTGTCCAGGTCTGGGAAGGAAGGCCTTGAGCTCTCAGGCTGCTTTACGTCAGGCTACCTAGGAGAAGTGCAGCCACTAAAGAGAAAAACACCTCCTGGGTTTCTGGAGATGCCACCCGGAACACAGGCTGACCCAGCCTTCCAGGGACAGTGCTGTCTAGGGAGGGGCCGCCCTGGGGCCTGTCTGTCCAGAGAAGAAACAAAGATGCCCTGGAGTCAGGAATGTCCTTTCTGTCTAGGCGGCCCCCTGCCTTTCCTCTCCAGAGCACCTGGGTTCCTCTCCAAGGCCACCTCCTTCCGGGGACGTTCTCACCACACTGGGTGCCTCCTCCATTGCTGAACTCAGCCCAGCCTCACAGGCATCCGTGAACGGCGTGGTGGGGGGGGGGCGTGCGGCCCCACCCCCATACTCAGCCGTCTCAGTCAGCAGTCAGCCGCCCCCACCAAGCACAGGTACAGAGCGTGTGTTCGGTGTGGGGTCACCGGATGGACTTTATCCGTATCTTGTCCTCTGATGACCCAACAAGCCCACGAGGCAGGGACAATTACAGTCCCTGTTTTATAGGCGAAGTAGCAGGCTCTGAGAGGTCACGAAGGTCTGACTCCCAGGGATGAATCCTAGAACTCACACTCACGTAGGAAGGTGCTCACCACGCGTTTGCTGAGCGACTGAATGAATGCGCGTGAATGAGTGAACAAAGGGCGGTCTGAAGCAGTTCTGAGGGGACTGAGGCTCAGGAAGAGAAACGTGAAAGGCAGTCAAGCCCTGCAGAAGGCCCTCGCAGGCAGCCGGGCCAGCCTAGGATCCCCAGGTCCCCCGAAGACTCCTGGGCTCACAGATGGGGCCTGGAACATGGATAATGAGGGTCCCTCCAGTGAAGAGCAGATGGAGAAGCTGACTGTGGTGGGCAGGGAGCTTTGAGGGTTCTAACCTCTGCCCACCTGCCCCGCAGTCCCTGGGTTTGGGCCCAGGCTCTCCACAGCGGGCCTCCTGCCCTGGCTGACAGGGCCGCTGGGCAGACCGCAGGCAGGCCAGGTCCAGGGTAGCCCCTGCTGCTCCCTTCCTCCCCTAGGCCCCTCTCCTCCTGCCCTTTTCTGCAAAGAAGTCAGATTTGCCACTCTGATGCATTAACCAAGCCGGGTAATGAATGGGGAATGTGTGGTGCACCCCGCTCGGGGAGAGGGGTAGGGAGAAAGGGAGGGAGAGGGAGAGAGACACACACAAGCAGGCCAGGCGGGACCCCAGCAACCGGGCAATCTTCCAGGCTCTGCTTCCGAGCCCCTCCATTCAACCCCCCTCCGCCCAGCCCCTCCTCCGTCTCCCCGCCCCCCGCCCCCCATAAGAGAGAAGCAGCATGCCCTGTCATCAGAACCGCATTGTTCTGGCCAGAAGAAAAAACGGGTCCAGCAGATGGCAGGTGTAACAAAAGCAGCTTGCTGTGGCCAAACCAATTATTTATCTAATTATGATTTACCACTTAACCACATGATCTTTCTGCAGAGTTGTGGGCAATTAAAACCAGGGTGACTATGTGGATTATGCAAATGGACTAGAGCCCAGCAAATAAAATTGGAGATTAGACATTCACACAGGCAGGAGCTGGCACAGGGCGGGGGAGGGGGTAGCAGAGGGGCCTGAGGGAGGGGAGGCTAAGGGGCTTGGCTGGGGGGGAAGGAAGGGGAGAGAACGGAGGGGAAGGGGTTGAGGGGAGAGAGGGCGGGAGGCGATCTGGCTGTGGGAATGTGCCTCCCCTCTCAGGCCGCCAGGCTGTCCCTCTGACGACAGGAGGCTCCTGGGAGAGGCGAAATGAAGACAATTGGCCTGACGGGGGCTGCAGGGACCCACACATCACTAGGACCTGTTGGGAGGCACCCCTAGGGTGACTTGAGAGGCCAGGCTTGACCTTGTGGCTCCAAGTACCAAGGCCACGGCCAACCACACCCCAGGACTGTGAGCAGTGGCTGGAGAGTCAGCGGGAGGGGGGGAGGGGACCTGGTGCTTCCATTCAAGGCCCTCTAGTGCCCATGACTTCCCCAAGGGTCCCCATAGCACCAGGCCTGAGCTCACGCTGCCACCGCAAGGTATTTCGCTCTCTTATCACCGCCTCCGAGGCACAGCACCAGTGGCCCCATTTCACAGATTAGGAAACTGAGGCTCCGTGAGGCTAAGTTACTTGCACAGGTGGCCTTGCTGAGGGTCTGCAGGGCTGGACGTGGCCAGGCCAGACCAGCCCCTGAGCTGTGCTGAGCCCCCCGCCTGCCAGGGCAGCTTCCTTGCCGGAGGGGACAGGGCAGGGTGTTTCTGGCTGTCCCTGAGCCTGTCCCTCCAGCAGGGTGCCCCAGAGAGAGCAACTCCTGGGCAGGCAACCGTTGGCAGAGCTGTGCAGTGAGGACAGGGCTGTTTAGGTAGGTGACAGCCAGCAGCAATGACCCCCTGGACAGGGATTTGGGACACCTAGGATCAGTCCCAGCTCCGTGATGGACCAAGTAGCTGTGTGACCCCAGCCAGGTCACTTGGTAGGGTCTATGGGCTCAGTTTCTAAAGGGACTGGAGACAAGGACTGCTCCCTTCCTTGCAGCTCTCAAGTGGAGGTGACACTCGTTCCTATGAGCATGCGGTCCCCGTCTTCCAGAGCCAGCTGAGCAGAGGAAGGAGCAGGAAGGGGCGGCCTAGAGAGAGGGGGCTCCCGGAGATGCCCAGGCACCGCCACTCACACGGCTCCCACTGCTTCTAGCAAAAACTCACAGAGCGCCCTTGTCAGGCCTGGCTCCACGTCTCTGGGCGCCCCAGGCCTAAGCCCCTTACAACCCTGTGAAGTGGCGCCATTGTTGTTCTCATTCACTGAGGCTAGAGAGGTTAAGAAACTTGCCCAAGGTCACACAGCCGGCAACGGGCAGAACTGGCATTGTCGGGCACGCGTGCACGCCTTCACGCCACAGATATTTGAGCAGCCCCCTAAATGCCAAGCTCTGGGCTGGAAGGCTAACATAAAAACCAACAGAAGAGAAGGTGCCGCCCTCAAGGAGCTGTGTTCTGGCGAGGTCACGTTTTCTGCAGCTGCTATGTTTAAGCAGAGGGAGGGCACGGCCAGAAATGCTCCTCCTGTCCCGCCCCTGCAGGGGGCTGGAGCGAAGTTCCCCAGACACACATGGAGGTCCCCATGGCGCGGTGAGGGGCAGGAAAGGAGGGAGCCTGCTCCCGCCAGACTGTTCTGCGCGCTGGAACGGCCCTGTCCACAGGTGCAACAAATCTCAATTGAAATAAATTAAATAAAAACGGAGACTTCAGAGCCTCAGTCACACTAGTCACATTTTAAGTCCTCAATAATCACCAATTTGGGCATCACCCATCTAGAACATTCCATCATCGTAAACCGTTTCACCAGATGTCGCTTTGGGAGGGCAGAATCTTTGTCTTCTTTGCTCGGGAAGACTACCGAGCACCCACAGCAGCGCCTGGCTGTTCCCTGGGGGAAAGAGTGGCCGAATGAAATGCCTCTCCTAAGACAAAGTGTGACATGCGAGGGGCAGACCGAGTCCTGGAGAAGTCTGAGCGCTCACCGCAGGACTGCCAACCGACCGCCCAGAGTCCTCGGGCATCACCGGGAGGAGCCGGTCGAGGCAGCCCGGGGCCCAGGGCCCAGGGCACACAGCTCCTGCCTGGTCCAGTGGGGAGGCCCTTCCCATCACTGGTGGCCCACCCCATGGCACTTCGAGGTCCAGGATACCTCCCCCAGGATCCTCCAGCACCCCACTCCAGACCCAGTGAGGCCGCCAGAGGAGAGGGATAGCCTCCCTTACAAAGGAGCCAGCTGGCAGTCCTGGGGAACCAGGGGAGAATGAGGGCCATCCCCGTGTTCCCAGACTCACTCACCGTCTGCATTGGCCATCCTCGCCTGTCCCCTCCTGAGTCAGGGCCCTCAGCTCCAATGTCTGTGCGAGGGTGCGGGTGGGGGTGCTTAGCAAGTCTGGGGAAAACTCTGGCCAAACAATTAAATTCCCTGGAATGAAACGGCTCAGGACCCTGAGCTTTGGCGTCAGGTACTCTCCTGAGATACGATTAAAGTGCCAGACCTTCTGCCCAGAGACCGTCAGCATGACCCCACCGCACCACCAGTATCAGAGGGTTCCACATGCTGGGGGGGGACAGGGGAAAGGGCAGGTGGCAGGGCTCCTTCGCCAGCTGGGTATCCGGTGGCCCTTGTGACACAGGGTGCGACCTGGCTCTGGCTTCAAATACCAGGACAAAGGGGCTTTCCCACAGTCCTGGCTAAAGCTCCCTACTACCCCGCGGAGGGC